>JAVJIF010028108.1:0-46804 GCA_038442645.1 Agave tequilana | reverse complement strand
GAGTCGCACGAGTCGGGTCCGAGTATCCAGGTCGACTCGGCCGCCCGTGACTTCCTCTTATAAATCCGATCGGGGAGAGAGAGAGATCAGATCTGATCTCTCTCTCTCGCGCGCTCGCCGTCTCCCCGCGACGCCCTCCGGCCCTCGCCGTCCCACCTCGTCGCCGTCGCCGTCGCCGTCGCAGGTAACTCCTCCCCTCTCTCCCTCTCAGCCTCTCTCTCTCCCTCCCTCTGTGCCTCTCTCCCCCTCTCTTTCTCTGTCTCTCTCCCCCGCAGGCCGCAGCGGCGGCAGCGCGCTCTCTCTCTATGGCTTGCAGCGGCGCGCTCTCTCTCTCTCTCCTCTCTCCCGGATCTCTCTCTCTGTCTCTCTCTCTCGCTCTCTCTCTCTGTCTCTCTCTCTCTCGCTCTCTGTCGGACTCTCTCTCCCTCTCCTCTGTATCTCTCTCTCTGTCGAACTCTCTCTCTCTCTCTCACTCGTATCTCTCTCTCTCTCTCTCTGTCGCACTCTATCTCTCTCTCTCACTCTGTATCTCTCTCTCTCTCACTCTGTATCTCTCTCTCTCTCTGTCGCACTCTTATCTCTCTCTCACTCTGTATCTCTCTCTCTCTGTCGCACTTCTCTCTCACTCTGTATCTCTCTCTCTCTCTGTCGCACTCTCTCTCTCTCTCTCACTCTGTATCTCTCTCTCTGTCGCACTCTCTCTCTCTCTCTCTCTCTCTCTGTCTATCTCTCTCTCCCTCTCCCTCTCAGTCTCTCTCCCCCTCTCTGTCTCTCTCTCTCTCTCCCTCTCCCTGTCAGTCTCTCTCTGTCTCTCCCTCTGTCTCTCTCTCTCCTCCACTGTTCCTCTCTCTCCTCTGTCTCCGTCTCTCTCCCTCTCTCTGTTCCTCTCTCTCTCTAATTAATTTGCATTTAATGTCATTTAATTTAGGTTAGTTTAGGTAAAGTTAATTTAACTTAATTTAGGTTAATTAATCTAATAAAGTTTATAATTAAGTTAGGTAATTTAATAATTTATTGAAGTTAGGTAATTAAGTTATTGTAGGTTAATCTAGTATAAATTAGTTTAGTTTAATTTAATATAGTTTCATTTAATTGAATTGAATTAATTTAAATTAGTTTAGTTAACTTAATTTAGGTTAATTTAATTTAATAAAGTTTTGTAATTAAATTAGGTAATTTAATTATTTTATTAAAGTTAGGTAATTAAGTTAGTGTTGCTTAATCTAGTATAAACTAGTTTAGTTTAATTTATTGTAGTTTCATTTAATTGAGTTTAATTTAATGTTTTTTAATTTAGTTAATTTTAGTTTTAATTTAATTTAACAGATAATTTTTTTTAAATTTCAGTATGGCTCCAAAGCAACGCGATATTGGATGGGAACATGGTACCCCTGTTGGTGGAAGTAGAAAACTTGTGAAGTGCAATTATTGTGGGAAACAAGTCCATGGTGGTATCACTAGATTGAAGCAGCATATAGCACATGTACCCGGTCAGGTGGAAGGATGCTTGCGAGTATCAAAAGAGATATCTCAAATAATGAGACGACATCTTTCTGAAGGTAGCAAAGAAAGAGCGGCCATTAAATCTAAAAAAGACCGACTTATGAGATCTTTAAGTGAGGAAGATTTCTATGAGGTGACCAAAGAAGATTCTGATAATGAAATTGAAGAAGTTGGTGGTTTAGAAGGAGTTGAAAGAAGACAACTGAAACAAGCCATGAAAGAAAGTCGTGAAATGGCTTGGAGATCGGCACAAGGAGTTGATATTGGTGGCAGTAGTTCACAGCCTTCAGGATCAGGGAGTAACCGTGGATTGCGTCGGAGTATGACTATGAGAGAAGCTGAAATTCCAGCTCGTGGTATTGATCCTTACATGTTCCCAACAAAACAGAAATCAATCAAAAGCATGTTCTCAACTGAGAATATGAAAAAAGTTGGGAAATCCGTGGCGAAGTTCTTTCACTACAATGCAATACCATTCAATGCAGCTGATAGTGGTCCTTACTACCAAGCCATGATTATACTATTGCGGAGGCAGGTCCAGGTGTAAAAGGCCCTACAGGGTACCAGATTGGCAATCTCTCTTTAGAGGAGGAAGTGAAAGAAATTGGAGTATATATTGCTTCAATAAAAACAAAATGGCCGCAGTATGGTTGCACGATCATGTGTGATGGATGGAGTTCTCATAATAGAAAGCTATTGTTAATTTCATGATTTATTGTGATAGAAGCATGATCTACCATACTTCTGTTGATACCACTAATATCTCGAAGACTGCTGAGTATATATTCTCGCTAATGGATAAAGTTGTTGATGAAGTTGGCGAAGAAAATATCGTGCAGGTTGTCACAGATAATGAGGCAAGTTTCAAAGCAGCTGGTCACATGTTGATGGAGAAGAGAAAACATTTGTTTTGGTCTCCCTGTGCAGCACATTGCATTAATTTGATGCTTGAAGATATTGGCTCTTTGAAATCAGTTAAGGAGACATTGGATGATGCTAAGGTGATCACATCATTCATTTACAATAGCCTCAAAGTGGTGAATTTAATGAAGCTATATACCAAAGATAGAGATTTGTTGAGACCAGGTATAACACGGTTTGCCACCGAGTTTATTTCTATTGAAAGCCTTATTCGCTATGAGCAAGATTTGAAAAGAATGTGCACGACTACAGAATGGCGTGAATTCAACAAGGAAAGGAGTAGAAGAAGTGTGCGAGATAAGGTTGCTAATCTCATTCTGACTGACCGGTTTTGGAAGAAGGCAAGAGAGGTCCAAAACATTATGGATCCTCTTGTTAGAGTCTTGAAGATAGTGGATCAGGACAAGAAACCTACACTATCTATTATATATGAAGCTATGGATAGAGCAAAATTGGCTATAAAGGCCTCAAATAAGAACTGGAAGAAGTACTGGGACATCATTGATAGAAGATGGGAGGGACAATTGCATAGACACTTGCATGCTGCTGGTAATTCATTTGCCTAGAAATCATATTTGTTGACTAGAAATTGAAACTGTCATATCATAACAATCGTTTGCTTACATTATTGCAGCATATTTTTTAAATCCAGCACTCCAATATTCAAAAAACTTTTCTACACATCCAGAAGTGAGATATGGATTAAAGGAGGTCATTAAAAGATTGGAGCCAGATTTGACTAAACAAGCAAGAGCTATTAATGAGGTAATAATAATTTATTTATTTCATCGATATAATGTTATGCAAATATTAACACTTGTGATGTGTATTCTCACAGATAAAATTATTTGTGGATGGAGTTGGAGAATTTGGAAGCTCACTAACTAGAAGAGCAGTGCAACAATCTCTTCCAGCTGATTGGTGGATTAATTATGGCGAAGAAGCTCCCAATCTACAGAAAATTGCCATCAAAGTCTTAAGCCAAACATGTTCTTCATCGGGTTGTGAAAGAAATTGGAGCACGTGGTCGCTAATTCATACAAAACTGCGCAAACCGGTTGGCAATGAAAAAGTTGCATAAACTAGTATATGTGCATTACAATATGCGGTTGCGAGTAAGAAACTTGACATGCAAAAGCGACACTGATGATTATTACAACCCAATTGATCTGAACAATATTTTCAATGATGATGATATTTTGGATGAGTGGATTCGTGAGGGAGAACAGCCGATGTTACCACCAGATGACTTAGGTTGGTTAGATGAAGGTATTCGTCATACTGACGAAAGTGGCGGTGATGATGGTGATGGCGGTGATGATGACAGCGGTGATGGTGGTGGCGATGATGGTGGTGAGGGTGATGGTGGTGAGGGTGATGGCGGCAGTGATGGTGGTGATGGTGGTAATGTTGAAGATACTCATGGTGTTGGTGGAAGCCAACGAGATGATGCTTTAACATGGGATTCACAATATTATGCCACACAAGATACAGATCATGGAGGCCGGGCGGGGATTTCACAGCAGCGTAGGCATTTGGATCGGTTGGTCAAATTCAGTTCTAGCGATGATTATTCGAGTGGACATGATTACTACTCACATGGTCATCATAGTCTTGAAGGCCATTTACAGGGGTTGGGTTTGACATCTGGCCAATATTCTGGCACTGATTATTCTAGCACTGGTGATTACTCTACTAGCAGCACTGAATATCGAGGTTTTGGGTATTATCACCATGGAGCTGATATTGCACAGCCCCTGCCGCCATATTACTCTGATAGTGGATCCTCTGGCCAATCATCTCAGCCTACAGGATCTCACCCACAAACATATCATTATCCTTATGGAAACTATATGCCTGGTTTCTATACTTATCGCGGGCCAGATGATAATGATGATTTGGAGCCTCCTCGTAATTCAATGTGGAAATGACTATATTAGCAGGTACTTATGAATTATTTTGTGCAATTTACTATATATGCATGTATTTTGATATTTTTCTACCGACGACGCTTGAATTTATGCTTTCACGTTATGTTTTGAGTGTTAGGTGATATGTTTTGAATATGTGATGCATGAATTTGGATGTTTACATTTTTTTATGATTTTCATGATTTTTTCATAATTTTTTTGGCGCTCTATGTAGCGTTTTTTGCGTATCGCCCGAGTCCGATCCGAGTCGCCGAGACCGATCCGTCTCGGTGCCGGCCGAGTCGGCCGGCCGAGACCGAGACTTTGAACCATGCTATGGATAACCATCTACTACTTCCAATGCCCTCAGTGGTTAAGAAATCCTCAGCTGTATAACTGTGTTAGCTTTCCTGAGTCGCTGCATTGTCGAGGATTGGCTGCTCATTTTATTTTCACAATTTCACTAAGAGCATTTTTTAGTGACTTTTCAATGCTTAGCAAAGAAACTGCCTTCTGGTTGCACAAACCAGTTCTCATAGAGAACTTGGAAGTGTCATCTACGTATAACCAACTGCTACTTCCAGTACCCGCAGTGGTTAAGAAATCCTCAGCTGTCTTAGCTTCTTGAGTTGCTACATTGTTTAGAATGGAATGCTCATTTTATTTTCACAATTTCCCTTAACAGTGTGTTTGAGGGACCAAAAGCTTAATCTGGGTGTTGGGCCAACTTATTTAAAGCACTCTGGTGTACCCAAAACCCCCCCACCACCCCCAAAACACACCACCAATTAAAAAAAAAAAAAAAAAAAGACCACGCCCATCCACATAGAAAAATAAAGAAAATAGAACAGTGAACCATTCAAGTATGGGACTTTTGCTCCTCTTATATCTGAAATTTTTTTGAGGAAAATTTATATCTGAGATTTTGATAACCGGCTTGACCAAAAGCTTGAGTAGAAAGATGGTCAGCCAACAATTATATAAAAACATTTCGCCATGAAACCCAGTATAAAGGACACAATCTGTCTTCAGAAATAAGTGCAAAGAACTCCTCAAAGAAACTGCTCTTCACAACTTCAATTAGCCAAGATTATGTTTATGTACTCACTTTATAGCTAGCAGGATCAATTTTTTTGTCTTTTGTTCACTAGAACAAAATAGTACAATGAAGAGTTAATAAAACATCACATAATAAAGCAAATTTCACTGTAAATCCAGCTCAAATTCTTATGATTCTCTAAACAGAAACCAATTAGATGCTCTAATTTCTTTGTGCACTCCACAAACAGTCCAAAATCACAACTTTATCATTAATGTCAATTCCGTCAACTTCTTAATAATTTAAATTTCCCCAAAATGAGTAGCAAAAGAGGCAATACCGTGTGCCGAATCCGAAGCAATTCTCAGACGACTCGTTGGTAGGGAGCACAACTCGCTCCTCCTCGGGCGGGTCCTCTCTCGGGTCGCTTTTATCGGTCTCGACAGGGGAATCGGTGGCGAGCACGGTGGCTGATGAGGCGGCCTGGATCTTGGGGAAGGAACCCTAGCGGCGAGCGACACCGACGCCGCCCCGTTGTGAGCGGAAAGGAGCGATCTTGGAGCTGTGAAATTTAGGGTTAGGGTTTTTGAAGTGGACAATAGGAGGTGAGAAGGAGAAGCTGCTGCTGCCACCATGGCCATTATGTGAGGAGCCTTCGTCTCTCCCACTCCCAGCGATGTGGCGGGTATTTGTGGATGAAAATTTTGTCGGTGGGAGATAAACTACGGTATCCACGCACCTGACCTGCACGTGAAACTCTCGTGTGTGTGGGTTCTCTTGGGTGGCGATCAGCCGCCTCGCTAAGTATTATCACATATTTTCTCAAAAATTCGATTCGATTTCGCAAGATTAGTTTAGTGTAAGCAAATACATTTAAGGCGTATTTGGTTGCAAGGGAGTGGGCGGAAGTAAGAAAATTGGGAAGTATAATTGCTCACTTTTCTATGTATACAAATACCGAAAAAAGAAAATAAGAAAATTCTTTTCTTTTTTCTTTTTCTCTTTTACATAATTATTTCCTTACTTTCAAAGTGGTACAGTTAATTTTGTGGTCATGTAAATCTTATTTGTAATAAGTTGTAACACAAAACACATAATTTTTTGACCATATAAATCTCACTTGCATTCTAATTACAGTCTATTTTTATTTTTCTTAATTAATTTTTATTTTAATATTATTTTGCAGTCAACTTTGTGGTCAACTTTTTCACTTCACTTTCACATTATCATCCAAACACCAGAAAAGACATAACATTTTTCAAACCACACTTCCCAACAAATCCAAACGCCGAATAACTTACTAACTAATTCTCAAGTTTTAAAGGGAACTATTTCCACTTCCTCACTTCTTCACTTCCTCACTTCCACCCTTCACCAAACGGGAAGTGATAAAGTGGTAAGTCTGTTATATTTTTTTGGAAAATAAGAATTTGTGTGTCTTTTCTTGTGTTTAGTTGGTAATTGAAAAGTAGAAGTGAAAAAAATATTGTATTTTTCGGTATTTGGCTACTAATGTGGAAGTGAAAGTGGAAAGGTTGACCACAAAGTTAATCGTAAAATTAATATTAAAATAAAGTTTAATTATGAAAAAAATTGAACTATAATTAGAATGCAAATAAGATTTACATGCCCACAAAGTTAACTGTTTTGAACTACAACTTAGGATGTATTTGTTTCAAGGAAGTAAGCGAAAGTGAGGAAGTGGGAAGTGTCATTTCCCACTTCTGTTGTCCATTCAAACACCAGAAAAGAAAAATAAAAAAAAACCCTTTCTTTTTCTCTTTCCTTTTTACACAACCATTTCCTTACCTTCAGGGAGCTACAGTTAATATATGATCATGTAAATCTCATTTGTAATAAGTTGTACCTCAAAACAGTTAATTTTGTGGTCATGTAAATTTTACTTGCATTCTAATTACAGTCCAAAATTTTTTCATAATTAATTTTTATTTTAATATTATTTTACGGTCAACTTTGTGGTCAACCTTTCCACTTCCACTTTCACATTACGAAGCAAACATCGAAAAACACAATATATTTTTCTACTTTCACTTCCCAACTATCAACTAAATACTGGAAAAGATACACACAAATTCTCATTTTTCAAAAAGAAAAAAAACCTACTTCTCACTTCCTCACTTCCGCCCACTTCCTTAATCCAAACAGCCCCTTAGTATAAAGTAGCATATCGCCGTCGGGCGGTGGAAAACCGACCAGCGACGACGACGTTGAGAGAGAGAGAGAAGGAAGGCGAAGAGGGGAGAGGAGAAAGGAAAGCTAGAGAGATAGGGAGCAGGGAAAGGAGAGCTAGAGAGAGGGAGGGGGCCGGAGCAGAGTAGGGGAAGAGGGGAGAGGCAGAGAGCGAAGGAGAAAGGAGAGAGGGGAATGGAGGGAGAGGCTGTAACGCCCTAATCCCACAGGTTCGGAGACGTTACTGCGACGTTTATACGCAAGTTAAAAATACTCTCACACATATATGCTAAGTATCAGTACATGCAAGAATCAGAGTATGAAAGTACGCAGTGCATTATACATTCCAACATATGAGTACAATTATAAAGTTATCACAGGATGTGACACAATATTACAAGAATATTACATCACCAATAGACGTAAATGCGAGAATACAAAGAGATATACAATTATAAACAGTATTAAAAGTGCTCACGAATTACAAAAGGAAAACTCGAGAGACGAGCAGGGGGCCTAGAAGGATAGGGCCCCTGATTGATCTACCACTAATCCATGACGCTACTGCTGCGCAACTCTAATCAACTGGAAGTCCATCACGATCCAAGCTTCGGGATTTGGACATACAATTTCAGGGTTTCAGAAGTAAGCCAACGAGTGATAAGATAAGTGCTAAGTGGCGTGCAGGGATAAACATATCTGTATCGATAAATCTGAGTCAAAAGCATATATTAAAAATCGTGTCATGAGCACAAGTATACAGGAGTAGATAATGAGGAAGCAAATAAAGTAAATGTTGCAAAACAAGTTAAATAAGCCCAAATTACTGATCCATGAGATTAGTACATTGAAAGAATAATTCAAATAAGAAAACCCTCATATATATACCATATATCTCACATCACCATATCCTGATTTTATTTCCCGATTCGTCTCCTAAAATAAGAAAATATTATAAAACCTATAAAATCGAATAAAATCGAATATGAGCAAAATCAATTATACAAGCTCAATTTACGGCTTCATTAGACAAGTCGTCGTAGGAATAATCCAATTAAGAAAAACTCTCATCTATGTACCTTATGTCTCATGTCACCGTAATCTGAGTGTATATGACCCAAATTGCAATATAACATAATGAATTATTAATTAGCATATTATTATTATCACTCGCCTGACCCATATATCTAAGTATGTATACAGGCGTATGTTCCATCCCACATACCTCCATATATGAGTAAGTTGAGGTTGTTTGTAACGGCCCGATCCCGTGGATACGGAGACGTTACTGCGACGTATATATGCAGGTCAGAAATACCCTCTCGTATATACGCTAAGCATCAGTACAGGCAAGAATCAGAGTACAGAAGCATGTGGTGCATTATACATTCCAGCATATGAGTACAATTACAAAGTTATCACCAAATGTAACACAATATTACAAGAATATTACATCACCGATAGGCGCAAATGGGAGAATACAAAGAGATGTACAAGTATGAACAGTACAAAAGTAAGCTCAGAGTCATAACAGGAAAACTCTAGAGCCGGACAAGGGGCCTAGAAGGATGGGGCTCTGGACGGTCTGCCGATATCCACACTACCGCTGCACCTCTCAAGTCAGCAATTGAGAGAATCCACAAACTCCAAGCTCCGAGACATGGACGTGAGGATCCAGGGGAGTCAGAACTCCCCGACGTGGTGACGCTAATGCCAGGTGGCGTGCGAAGATAAGCACACGTGTATCGATAAATCTGAATCATAAACAAGCATTGAAAACCGTGTCGTGAGCACAAGCATACAGAAGCAGGTAGATATATAGCAAGTGATATCAAGTAGGGAAAACACATGATATGATAAGATAAGATCAGGAGACTGGTAGAATATAACATAAGAAGTAAGGCAGGATGTAAGCAGTTATAATATAATAATGATCATAAACCGAAAATCTGATGTAAAATCTGATGAAAGCAAACTCAGCAAAGCATACAACGGATACATAGTTGGCATCTTTTATTATTATTACTCGTCTTACCCAGATGTCTAGATATGTGAATTAGCGTCCCAGCACACATATATCCACATCTAAGTAAAGCAAGGTTGTTATTGGAAACCAACTGGGTTATCAACGAATAATGTTTACAGTGGGTCGCGTATATTCCCGAGACCACGGTCCAGGGCGTTCCATTGCTGGTGTATGGAACCAGCTGCAAGGCTTACCGGAGGGTCTTATAGGATGCCGTTTTCAAGATGGTAATAGGAAGGAGGGAGCCAGCACTCCCCTCGGTCGCTTGGAGGCCCTGAGGTCAGACCGAAAGTTTTAGTTGCACAACATACCTAATACCACTGTAAACACGAACATGTATTGATATCCGCCAGTTCCCCTGACCGATGTAAGTTGTCCAGTTTTATGGTTTATTAGATAATTATCAGATTTTGGAAATTAGCAGGAACAAGCCAGGAATATCAGGAATACAGGTGTATCAGGAGTACTGTTTGTACTAGAACATATTAAGTTGGTAAAGCGCTGAGCGCTAAGCATGCCTACCAGGCGGAGCTGAAAGACCAGAGGTCTGAGTGCACTTCTCTTTAGAGGTAGTGGGAAAGAGCCCGGAGGCTAAAGTACGCTCAGGGCCTACGCGCACTCTTGGTAGCTATCACGAAACCCATAAGGGTATAGGCCTATAACCATTAGATAGCCAACCCGAGAGTGGGCAGAAACCCAAAGTCGGTACGAGAGTACCTACACGAGATGTTAGTACCACACGAGCATACATACAAGCGTGATAATATCTACACTACCGTGGAGTGGAGAAGCTCGGAGGCTGATAGGGCCTGGAAGCCAAGTAGAAAGCCCGAAAGCTGAAAGGGCCCAGAGGCCAAGTAGAAAGCCCGGAGGCTAACAACCATGAAAGGTCAGCCACGCATGGTATAAAGCAGTAAAGAACATTACAGGCATGGTATATGTGCAAGAAGTAAACTATCCTAGTACAAGCATTCGTCACAGGGATATACAAGTATGATCACGGGCACTCGGCCACGTACAAATAAAGGGACACAACCCAATACAAAATACATATAAATACGAAATAAAATACACGTCGACCCGACGAAGCGGGAAAAAACCAAATGGAGGTGAGGACACTCGCCTAAATCTTCGAAAAAGCCGAAAAACTCCAAAATCCCCGGAACTTGCGCATGCGCCATAAAATATAATTAAATATATATGATTTTGTAGAGAGAGAAAGAGAAGAGGAGAGAGAGAAGAGAGAGGAGTGAGTGTTAGAGAGAAAGAAATCTAGGGAGAGAAAGAAAGGAAGCTAGAGAGAAAGAAATCTAGAAAGAGAAAGAAAGAAAGCTAGAGAGATGGACTAAAGAGAGGATTTAGAGAGAGGAGTAGAGAGATAGCTAGAGGGAGAGAGAAACAGGGAGAGAGAGCTAGAGAGAAAAAGTTAGAGAGAAAGTGAAGGAGAGAGAAAGAGAGGGGGAGAGGAAGGGACTGGCCGGCGGTAGCCCTGGCCGCCGGTGATCCTAACAGAGAGAATAGAGGGAGAGGGGGAGACAGAATAAGGAATTTGGAGAGAGAAAGAGATGAGAGAGAGAGAAAACCGGAGAGAGAGAGAGGGAGAGATCGTTAGAGAGAGAAAGAGAGTATGAGGAAGAAGAGGGGGAGAGGACTGGTCGGCTCTCTTCGGCCATGGTTGGCCAGCGGCGGTCCTGGCCGCCGGCGTGGCCAACAGTGAGAGGGGGGAGAGAGAGAAAGTAGAGGGAGAAAGAGAGAGACTGAGAAAGGAGGGAAGGGAGGGGCTCGCCCACGCAAGGGGACTGCCGCCCACTCCTCTGCTCACGCACAGGGGGCCAGGAGGCCCCCTGGCAGCGCACAGTCGCCGGCGACGCGCCGACGGCTCTCAGCCCCCCCCCCCCCGGGGGGGCGCCGGATCTAGGAGGAGGGGAGAGAGAGAGGTAAAGTGTGTGAGAGAGTGTGTGAGTGAAATTACTGAGAGAGATATGGAGATTTGGGAGAGTGGGTGAGGAATTAGAGAGAGAGATTTGTGAGGAGAGAGAGAGAGAGTTTAAGAAGAGAAGGAGGGGGAGGTCGTCGGGCGCCAAGGGAGAAAGGAAGGAAGGAAAAGGGAAAAGAAAAGGGGGAAGAAGAAAAAGAAGAGAAGGAAAAGGAAAAAAGAAAAAGAAAAGGGAAAAAAGAAAAGAAAAGAAAAGGAAAGGAAAAAGGAGGAAGGAGATTGATGGGAGCGGAGGTGATGGATAGGAGAGGGGTTTAATGAAGGGGGGGTGAGGTGGCGGTTGGTGGAGTCAGTGGGAAAAGAAAAAGAAAAAGAAAGAAAGAAAGAAAAGGAAAGATCCAATATAAAATTAAAATAAGGTAGGGAAATATCGACTGTTCCAGAAAAATCTCCAAAAATACCCAGAGGTAAAAAACATCATCCTGAGAAATAATATAAAATTGGGTTTTAGAAATAAAATCCCATTTTCAATTAAAAATCCTGAAGTCAACCGTTGATACCGGTTTACACAGGGTCAGCAGGATTTTGAAAAATTCTAAAAAATTTCAAAAAATGCATTAAAGAAGAAAATATGATTCTAAAAAGAAATGTGAAAGCAAAATTAAAATTCAATTCCAATTGTAAACTAAAAATCTTGGAATCAACCAACGATACTGGCCGATACCAAATCCGATGGAATTTTGATAAATTTAGAAAATTCTCAGAAAATGTATTTAGATATAAAATATGATTTTAAGAAATAATGTGAAAGTTGTTTCTTGAAATTCAATTCCGTTTGTAAATTAAAAATTCGAGAATCGGTCAGCGGTACTCGTCGATGCCGGTTTTTGAAGATTTTCAATTAATTCAGAAAAATCTCAAAAAATCATAGAAAATCTAGAATATTGAAAAACGATGTTTGAAACTAAAATCAGTCAAATTTGAATACCAGAGAGACCAAATTGAGAAATACCCTAGGATCGGGTCCCCGGTTCAGACTAGGGCTGACTCCGAGTCCACGAATCTGGATCCAAGACAAAACGATCATATAAATAATTCTTAATACAAAACAAATACAGAAAGTAAATCAAAAAATATGATTGAAAAATCTGAATACGCAGCTAAGTACGTATTCCGGGAGCGGGGTGTTACATTGTTATTGGAAACTGATGATGAAACCAACGTGTTATGTTTACAGTGGGTTCATACATGCCCGGGACTACAGTCCGAGGTGTTCGTTACTGGTTTATGGAACCGGACGCAAGGTGTAGGTGTACAGGTGGAGGGGCTTATATTATGCCTATTCATGAATGTGACAGGAGGTAGGGAGCCAGTGCTCCCCTGGGACACCTAGAGGCCCTCAGGTAGAACCGAAAGCTTTAGTTGCACAAAATACCTAATACCATTGTAAACATATTCACCACTTGAAGTCCATCAGTTCCCCCTTACTCGATGTAAGTTGTCATTTTTATAGTTTATCATGTAATTACCAATTTACGAGAATAACAGGAGCAGGTCAGGTTGAGGAATTCAGGAGTACAAGAGTACATGAATACTAGGAATACAAGTGGTTGTATATAATATAGGATAGCAGTTACAAGATTCCCGTAATATGATAATTACAAGTCAATTGTTAAGTAGGGCAGGTGACAAGTAATAACAGTAGGTGTTAAGTGACAACAAGCAGGTGTCAGATGATAACAAGCAAGTGACAGGTGACAGGGAATAGCATGACAAGTAATAACAAGCAAGTGTCAGGTGTTTACATAGTAAGTAATAGCATATCCAGTGATTAGCATGTTAGCTATCAACTATCGTGTGTCACAATATAGGAAAATGATACTGATACAGGGGATCAGTACAAATATAAGAAAACAATATCGATACAGGGGATTGGTATGAAAACAGAAAAATAATACTGTTTTGGAAAACAATATAAGTAATTTTTTTTAAAACTCTTCACAATCATCAATAAAAGAACTGATTAAACTATCAAATAGGCAAGCGAGTAAGCAAGCAGAGAACATCCAAGCGGAGCTAACAGAGCTTAAGCGGAGCTAATGTACAACACTAGATGCTATCATGCTCAGCGTGGTTACCGCTCGCGGCACAGCTAAACGCATATGACGAAGTCGCGCTCACGGAGTAACTATGCTCGAGCAGAGTTAGCAATAAAGTGTTGATGCTAGGTCTGCCTAGCAGGTGTAGCATAAAGAAAGTTTAGAGGACTTTAATAAATCTTAGAGAGGTTTATAGTATAGAACCGCAGAGCGATTAAGCCCAGAGGCTGTATATATACTTGCAAGAGATGTTAGAACCAAACACACATGCATATATAAGAACAGGTATCGAACTACACTATTACAAACAATCATCGCATTAATACAGATACATGTCCACAAAATACATGTGCACACCCACGCTGATACAAATATACCATGCTGGCATAAATACACAGTCCAAAAATATAATACAAAATCCCAGATATACAATAAAACGCCTGTCGAAGTGGGATACCCAGAAAAAGCGCGAACATTTGCCTAAATACGAAAAACACCATGAAATCTCGAACTCCAGAACTCCATGTATCCAACGCGTGTATGCATTCAAATAAATAAAATAGGATTATATATAAAGAAAGAAGGGAGAGGGAGGAATCAAGGAGAGAGAAAATGAGAATGCGAGGGAGAAGGGACGCGGAGGTGGCCGGACGCGGGGGTCGCGGACGCATCACAGAGGCACTTGAATGCGGAGTAAGCTTTGCGTCCGGTAACCACAGTGGAGAAAGAGATAGAGTGAAAGAAAAAGAGAGACTGAGAGTGAAAGAGCGAGATAGGGAGAGGGACAGGGTGAGCGAGAGAAAAAGAGGAAAAGTGAGTGAGAAAGGTTGTGAAAGAGAAAAGAAATATAGAAAAAGCAGGAGGGAGGTGAAAGAGAACACAGAGAGAGGGAGAAGAAAGACAGAGAAAGAAAGGGAAACGCAAGTGAGGGGAGAGAGATAGGATAAGCAAGAGAGAAAAAAATGAAAGAGCGTAAGGGAGAGGAAGAGTGCAGAACCAGACCAGAGAGGAATAAAAGAAGAGCAAGAAAGAGAGAGAGAGAGAAGAAGAAGAGAACGCAGGAAAGAGAAGGGGAGAAAGAGAGAGGAAGAAAGTTAAAGAAAAAAGAGAAAAGAGAATCAGAGTGGCTGCGTGAGGGTGTCCACGGCCAGGCCGTGGGCCCAGATGGCCGGAGGGGCGACGCTGGGGGCGGTGCCATCCATTGGGGACCGGCGGCCGCATCGGCCAGCCGGAGGAGGAGAGGGAGTGTTGATGGTGGTGTAAATCTAGTTGAAGGTGGTAGGAGTGGGGTTGTTGAAATGGTGTTTTAGAAGCCGAGGAGGTGATAAATCGAAGAAGTTCACCAGGGAAGAGGGACCGGCGAAGATGGCGGAGGACAGGGTGGTAATGTTGATGAGAAAGATGGAGCTGATGGTGATGTCGGTGGTGGTGTAATGGTGATGGTGAAGGAAGAGTGATGGAGCTTGGGAGGTGGGTAGTGGTCGCCAGAGTGAGGCCTGGCACTGGTTGGCACGCCGGAGGAAGGAGGCATCGGCGAGGGTGAGGTTGGCCTATTGGGTTGAAGGAAGAAGAAGATGAGTTGAGACAGAAGAGGGTTTGAGAGAAACTGAGAGAGAGAGAGAGAGAGAGAGATAGAGGGGTGTGTGTGTGTATGTGTGTATAAGTGTTTTGGGGGAAGGTTTTGCAAATGAGACCCGCATCTTAGTAATGAGATCCACGTCTCATGAAATCAGGCCCGCGCCTCTCAAGTAAGATCCACGTCGGGTTTTGACCAGACGCGCGTTGGGCGAGGGTGACTTTTGGCAAAAGGAGAAAGAAGGAGTGGGAGAGTAAATTTTTGGGGGGAAATTGAGTGGTGGAGAAAAATTGAGGGAAAAAAAGAAAAAGAAAAGGAAAGAAGAAAAGAATGAGTGAAGGAGAAAAATGGAAAAGAGAAAAAGAAAAAAAAATCTGAACTAAAACTCCGGATCTGAGAAAATGAAAACACCAGAAATGCCTAAAATTGAAGTAACTTGGAAAGATCTTCAAAAATTTTCAAAAATAGAGAATATTGTTTTAAGGACTATGGTGAAATCAGATTCAAAAAATTCAATCCCGTTTTCAAAAGAAAAATTCTGAAATCTACCAGTGATACCAGTCAACACCAAATCCGGCCGAATTTTGATAAATTCAGAAAAATCTCCAAAATGTGTTTAGATAGAAAATGCAATTCTAAAAAAAATAATTGAAAGCAATCTTTAGAAATTCAACTCCATTTTTAATTAAAAAATTGAGAATCGATCGGCGGCACCGGTCGATACCAGTTTTTAAGATTTTGTAATTTAACTTAGAAAAATTTTATAAAATCATAAAAATTCTAAAATATTATAAAACAGTATTGAAACTGAAAAATCTGACTATCAGAAAGGTTAAATTGAACATTACACTAGGACGGGTCCCGGTTCAGACTAGGATTGACTCTAAGTCTGAAAATTCAGACCAGATACCAAGCAGTGACATAAATAATCTTACAATAAAAATAAATACAGGAAGATAAATTAAAAAATATGATCAAAAATCAGAATACGTATCTGAGTATGTATTCTGGGAATGAGGTGTTAAAGAGGCGGAGAGCGAGAGAGAGGGGAGATGGACGGATGGATAAAATTTGTGAAGAAGTCACGAGAGAAAACCTCTCTTCGGTCAGTTTTGACAAGTTTAAAAACTATCTATCTAACACATTACATTTAATCCTTTAAGGATGGTCTAGCAACAAGAGTTAGCCAGCTTTAGGATCTTAATGTTGTAAATTCTTACCAAATGCATATAAAACTAGGTGGAGTTGGTCTTGGAAAAGTTATCTTGAAACGAGAAAAATATCTCCCATTTTAGAGAGGAGAAAATTCCAGGCCAAGATTATTGAGCAAAGTTTGGTTTGAGCCAAAATATTCATTCTCAAGTTATGATCATAATCCTCATCCAATCACATAGGTCACATAGGTACGATATTATAAGATCAATACCAAAATTAATTTGTTCTACTCCTATGTTTTAGAGGGGGAAAAAACTTGGTATACGCTTCTTTTCTCTCCTCCCCTCTCTCCATTTGCCTTATTTCGACCCATTCCACATAACTGATATCAATATTTTAAGGATTTCATAGCTCAGAATATGATGGGCATGGTTTCCTTCAACAATTCATTTTTGCATATTGTTGTCGGTATAAGAAGGTCACCTACAGATATAAGAGTGTCACGTTCTTGCCTAGAGACAGGGAGATTCTCGGGTCTTACATATTGGATATTATCCTCATTGCAGTTCATAATCATATCAATGGAAGTAAGGAAACATGAATAAATTGATTAATGTAAGTTGTTATCGAGTCAGACTCGCTTAGGTGGAGATTCGACCTAACTCGCGCCCGAGCCCGAGAGGATCTGGACTGCTTGTGCATAGATGTGCGCACAGATCTGAGCTCTCACATAGATCTGAGCCCTCTCTCTCTCTCTCTCTCTCTCTCGTGCGGTCTTCTATCTAGGTCAACAATCCAATGGGTAAGATCTGCCCATCTTCCTTCTCTTATAACATCTAGGGTTTATGTATTTTTTATATATAACCTCTCTCTCACGCAAGTCATCAGATGGTCATGGTGAATTTTATGAATTCTCATGCATGATTTGCAATTTCTACTCCAGATATTGTGAGAAGAAAACTAAAAAGATTCTTGTGTGGATGTGATAATTCTCTTTAGAGAAAATTTGTCTTCGTCTTTATAGAGGTAGACCATTAAGATCTCTAGGATATTCTTTGTTGCTTCATTTTCTGAGGAAGAACGTCGTCGTGGTGTAATTTAGTGCGAAACGATCCACAAAATTGATCTTGACAAGATCACGGGATAAAGATGGAACATGAGGAGTGCAGACAGGCTTCAAGGGAATCAAAAGGCAAGAAAAAAGAATCTACTTTGAGGATGAGGTATGAGATATCTTCATGAGAGCGAAATGATCTCCATGGACTGTGAGTTCATTATTTCCATTGTTTTATTTATGATTATTTGCATGCTAGTGTAGATCTAATATGGATCTAGGATTTTTTTTGTTCTAGCATGATGTGGTTCTTTTGACGTCACACATATAACTGTTGGACCAAAATCCCATCACTCTAGTTTTGATTAGGGATGCGAAACGAGCGGGACGAGTCGGGTCTGTCCCAGGCATGGTGGGTCGAAGACTGGGCCGGGCCAAGCCCGGGCCCGCCCCCAAATCTCGAGCGGTATGGCACGGCTCGGAGACCCGATTGGGCCGGGCCGCGCCATACCAGGATCAGCCGTGCTAGGTCCGGGTTTTTTATAAAAAAATTAAAAAAAGTATTAAAATTCTAAAAAATTCTTAAAAATAACACAATTTTGGACAAAATTGATACAAGTTGTAAAATGCAAATGCAAATTTTTTTAATAACAATCCAATAGATTGGATAAATTGATACAAATACAAATGAATAATATAGATAAAAAGATAAAATTACAAATGTAGTATATAGATTGAAATTGAAGTTTAAATTGATATAAATACAAATACAAAAGATCTTCATTTTTTCACTAATCTTCTGGAGAGTCTTCAATGATTCCATCTAATATTTTATTCTGGCTTCTTATCTCCGCATCAATCAATGCTTTCTACAGCTACTCATCTCGATGGCTTTTGATGCCAGACAGTTCCCCGTAACAGTCAGGACTCGTCCAGTTGTACTAAAAACAGATTCTGAAGTTATAGTAGAGGCATAAGGGGTTAGTAAATCACTCGTCATGATAGAAAGCACAAGATTTGATTCCTGTGATTTTCATCAGGCCAAAATATCAAAATTTTCAATTACTGAGTTTGCATCAATCTCAGGAGTTATTGCACAATTAGAATAAAAATGAAGCTCATTCAATAAGTCTGAGATTCTTGATCTTTTAGATGCAAATAATAAACTAGATAATAAAGAATCTTTAGGCCTACATGAAGATGCATGTTGGGATGATTATTTTTTTTCAAATTGAGAATCATAAAGATCATATATATTATTTATAGAATGTTCAATATCATTCTATACAAATAAACAATCAGGATAATTCATTTTTTCATAAAATTTTTCAAGTAAAATTTACATCCATCAAACTTAATTCGAAGATTCATAATAGTAATAAATAAAATATAGTAGAAAAATATTTAAAATACTTATTGAATTTTTCTTTCATAAGTGCAATAATATCCTAATGTAAAGAATCATTTCAATGTGTATAAAACAGTTCAGTAATTTCAGTTTACTCAGAAAAAATAAAATTAGATAATAAACTCCGTAAATAATCTTGTTACTCTTTCAATTTTTTCAGAAATTCACAAAATACTTCAATAATTTTTCAATCATCACTGAAAATAAATATATCTGGCAATTCCATGGAAATAAACATTTTTATTATAGTCTGATAAGAAATAGCTTTCCTCAACATATTATATGTTGAGTTCCGACGAGTCCTTATGTACTGAGGTACACTTCTAATTGGTAAGCCTACATAATCAGTCTCTGAAATTGTATATTTCATACTACATCTTCACATTTATTTAATATTAAATTATGTTAATAATACCTCTCTTGTTTTTTTAGGTCCATGATATGAAATGTAGAAGCCTAAAAATCTTATTTATTTGGTGATTTTTAGGGTCTACATATAGCCACTGACTTTGGGGAGCTAATCTGCCAAAATAGGGTGCAAATATCGAGAAACCAGTTGGAGAAACCAGCAGGGGGATAGGCCAGCAGGCTACCCCAGTTGGTCGCGCACGCGGCGCTAGTACAGTCATGGAAACGCGGCCAAGGTCGCGTTTCTTCGGCCGTACGATGAAGCTGCGCGTCGAGATTCAACGCGCGGCCTCGTATGCTGCTCCTGATGCCTCCGTTAGCCTATAAATACCCCAGGTTGGCCAGATTTTTAGGGAGGAGAGTTTGTAGTGTAGTTTTGTTCTCTTTAGAGTAGTTTTAGCTCTTCTTTCTTTTGTTTTTCTTTTCTTTTGTAGATCATGTAATAGGGAAGAGAGTGATTCTTAGGATGAAAATTAGAGTGCTTGTAATGAAAAGTAACACTCTATGAAATATTCTCTCTTTATCTCTACTTGTTTTCTTCTCTCTAACCCTTTACATGTTTAGCTAATTTTCTCTCATGGCAACTAACTGCTAACCACTAACTTGCTAACTCCTTACTTGATATCCACATGAATCTAATAGTCTCTACTTGGCCTTACTCTTGCAAGAGCTATTGATCATGATGATGGATTCTAATATTCTAACATCTAACAAGCTAACATTACTTTATTCCATACTTGCTCTAATTTAGTTTGATGGTTTAAGTGTAGCTTGCTCTTGTTTGTTAAGTTAGGATGTGAAAGTGATCTTATGGGTCATACTTTGTAAAGCTCTTGAACCAAGTACTATTGATAGCTAAGGATACATGTGTGATAATTATCACTAAGAGGTTAGCATATTTAGTGGTGCCATTAGTAGTTAGTAGCCATAAATTTTCTTGTATCTCTTTTTATCTTTTCTTTCTATTTGTTTTAAAAATCAAAAAAACACAATCACTCTTCTATGTTTCCCTCTTCTTTGTTTTCATCGTACTCTTCTCTTTTCATTCTTTATTTTCTTTTCTTTTAATTCTTTGAAACATAGAAGAACCGTTAACATACGTGAATATACCGATAAAACTTCTATCGCTTCTCGTCCCTGTTTTCCATTATATTTGCAAAGGGGGAACTTACAAAAAAGAGTTTGAGGAGCTAAATTACAAGTATTCTTAAAAAGATTACAAGTAGATCTCCTCAGAGATTCTGGAGAAGTGTGCCGATAGGAGTCTGGTCAGCGCGCGACCACTTTGTCCCTTTGACGATGCGAGCGATGAGATTCCCTTCTCGCCTGGTTCGGGGAATCAGAGAACAGAAGGTTGGTAGAACCCTCTTGCTGCTTCTCAAAATCGCCTTCAATTAGGAATTCCTTCTCGCCTGGTTCCGGAGATTCCTTGAGAAGAAGGATGACGTTAGGGTATCAACACCCTGGATAGAGAAAGCAATTCTCTAAATGGTCTCTGAATTCGAGATCGCACGGTGCGTTATGAAGAAGCCTCTGCTTATGGAGTCCTCTCTCTTGCCTTGTATGCATGCGTCGTAGTCCGTATGCCTGCCTCTCCTTGTACCCCTGGCGGGCTATTTATAGGGAGAGCAAGGGTATAATCGCCCCTTGAAGATATGAAAACAGATTGAATCAAATCTGTTTAAATCTGAAAAGTAGCCTTGCTGTGAGGCTAGGATCAGCTTCTGCGAAGCTAGAATTGGTAGGTCGGTTGACCTTCTTGATCCTTTCCATATCGTTGGAGGATTTCCCCTGATCTTCTTACTCGTTTTAGAAGAGTCAAGAGATTGTGGCAATCAACTGCCCAATTTGATCTCTGATTTGATCTTAATTGGATTTGATCTGATTGGATCCGATCTCATCCAGAGATTTGATTGGTCAAAGGTTGACCATAGCAGGCCAATAGCGGAGCTGTCAGCATTGAGCTCATAGCGGAGCTAGAGGCAGCTTCTGGCGAAGTCCGAAAGAAACCCTTTGGTGGAGCTGGAAGTCTTCTGTGGCGAAGTTGCGAGTCAGCTTCCTGGCGAGGCTTTGGATGGCTTCGAGGCGAAGTCAAGTGATATTAGCCTCTCAAGCGAGGCTATACCTTTGGGCTCATGCGATGCTAAGTGCTAGCATCTTAGACCTGTTGAGGTCTGTTTAGAAACAATCCGGGTTCACTGTCTGCTTGCTGGATCAGTGGAGTCCAAGTTGCTTCCTTGTCCCTCGGAGACGGGCGAAAACTGGTCTTCAGCTTGTCTGTCACTTGTCTTTTGTAAATATCAACAAGTTTAGACATTGTTCGGACCAATAAGAATCTTGTCTTTTTTAAGTGTCAACAAGACCCCCTTCAAAGTTTTCGAAAGTCTGCAATGGCTCAGACTTTGAAATACTTTGAACTACTTTGAAGTGGTGGTGTGTGGAGTATGAACGTCGCCATGATGGTTGAGTTCAGCTTCGCTTTGAATCCTGCTTTGGGATGTAGATTCGCCGAGGAATCATGTAGACTCGCGTCTGGGTAGCTTCGTGTCTGGGCTTCTGGAGATATGTTCGCCCTGGAGCGTTTGTCGCTTTCCCGAGGCCAACTGCCGTGGGCTGGTTACGAGGAGGATTACTCCTTTCTTTCGCACTGATCGAGGGAGATATTCTCCGATTTGCACGTTTCCAAGGGAGGATATTCCCTTTCTTCAAGGCGCAATAAGTGCCTTTATGAGGGAGACGCTTCTCCCTTCGCATGGTTCCAAGGGAAACCGTCCCTTTTCTCAAGGCGCAGTAAATGCTTTAAATGCGCTCGTGCTTCCACGCTTGAGGCGGCAGCGCTCAGGCCATGGGGCCTATAAATAGGACACTTGATGTAACGCCCCGATTCCACGGATACGGGGACGTCACTGCGACGTATATACGTAGGTCAGAAAATGCCCCCACGTATATACGCTAAGCATAAAAGTACAACAAGAATCAGAGTACAACACAAAGCGTGGTATATTCATATGCCAACTATAAAAGTACTAATACAAAGTTATACAAGTTATGATAACTGTTACACTTTACAAGTGTTTTGTTTTCACAACCAAGTCCAAAAGAACATATACAAAGATATACACAAGATGCTCACGTAAGAGATGGAGACTCGTGAGCCAAAAGGAAGAGTCTGGCACAAGGGGGGATGGGACTAGTCGGCCTGCTCACTAAGATAGGCTCGATCCTCTGTGGACGGTTCCACTTCGGTCCAAGCCTCAGAATCTGAATATGCAAATCCAAGGAATCAAGACATATAAACAATAAACAACTATAGCCAAGTGGCTAAGATACATGAATAAGAAAGATGGAACAATATAAGGAATATCAACTAATAAGTATGAAAAGCATGAAGAGACAAAGTTCTAATACAATAAATCTACAGTTAACGTCTTATTATTATTACTTATCTTACTGTGATATCTAGCTATGTGACCCAGCGTCCCAGGGCACATAGATCCATATCCTAGTAAAACAAGGTTGTTATTGGAAATCAGCGGTTGTATCGACGAACTATGTTTACAGTGGATCCCGTACATGCCCGGGATAACGGTCCAGGATTGTTCCGTTGCTTGGTGACGGAAGCCAGCCGCTAGGCCATTCAGGAGGGACTTATGTATGCCCTTATCATGATGGTACCAGTAATAGAGGGAGCAAGCACTCCCTCGGTCCCCTGGAGGCCCACAGGTCAGATCGGAACATGAGTTGCACAACATTCCTAAAAACCACTGTAAACACGAACACATATCGATATCCGCATGTTTTCCCCCGACCCATGTGTAAATTGGTCCATTTTATACAAAAGTCAAGTGTATCATGCTTGGTTCAAGTGATGGCATGATAAGTGGTGATATTCACTATTTAACAAGTTATGGGGTGATAATGTACAATAACAAGTCATGAAGTAATATGAGGTAAGATTCATCAAGTAACATGTCATGTAATACCAGTTATGAAGCATGAACAGGAATAATATACCACACATGTATCAACAATAAGAACCAAATTCAGAACGGAATCAACTAAGTCAAACAGTCATAATTAGTCGACTAGGAAGAAAGATTAGTCGACTAATAGGGGTCTTAAGTCGACTAACAGTCTGAATTAGTCGACTAAAACTGGGAAACAGAGAGTTGGGTTTCTGTTTCAGGAAAGTTAGTCGACTAGAGTGAAATGTATAGTCGACTAACAGATACCTAAGTCGACTAATAGTGGGGCTAAGTCGACTAAAACTGGGAAACAGAAAGTTAGGATTTATTCCAGGAAATATTAGTCGACTAGGTGAAAATAGTAGTCGACTAGGGGTCTCAAGTCGACTAATATCTAGGCTAAGTCGACTGGGGCCGAGAGTTGGTGTTTTATGGTCCAAAGAAGGATTAGTCGACTAAGCTAAAAATGTAGTCGACTAGGGGGGTCTAGTCGACTGGTAATATGGTTTAGTCGACTAAAACTGTGAAATCAGAAAAAGTCACGTTTCAGAACAAATGGGTTAGTCGACTAGTCTCTAGGTCAAGTCGACTAATTCTGGGAAAACAGGATACAGAACAGATTTTATGGTGATTGCTTGATGTCTAAAAATATGATTTTTATGGCACCAGTGTACATGAATGATCAACACAAGTAAACAAGGAAGTTGTCTAGTCTTGGTGAGTAAAGATACTCACTTTGAACGGTTAAATCGAGGCTTGACGAGTTCCGAAAAGATCGTGTCGATAAATATCACCAAATGATTCCACGGCGATACTACGGACGATCACAATCCAAAAGCAGTCGTTGCTTGAAAAGGAGATGAAGACCTTGTGGTGTTTTGGAGTTAGGGTTTGAGATGGAGAAGAAAATGGTGAAGGCTAATCTCTTGGTGAAGTGAAGAAAAGAGAAAAGATTTGTAAAGGAAAGGATTTATATAGGTTTTGATTTTTGTAAAGGGAATGCAAATAAAGAAATTGAGAGGGGTTTTGTGCAAAATAGGGGAGATGAGGTGTCTCCCTTGGCCAATGGTGGCCGGCCATGAGAAAGAGAGAGAGAGAAGTATTAAATGAGGGGGTTTGGTGAGAATGTGTGGAGATGGAATTTTGGAAGAAAATGGAAATTTGGAAAATGGAATTTTTTGTGGTTGTGAAGGAAGGAAAAGAAAATAGGGAAAAGGAAAAAAGAAAAGAATTGATAAATGAAGAGATTTTCTTGGTCTTGGAAAATGAAAATACCGGAAACACGGATTCCTAGGTTCAAATCAAGAATGCGGGAAAACATTTCGGAAAATACCGAAATCGTCCGAAATTCAAGTATCTCGGAACGACTCGTAAATTTTACCAAAAATCAATAATAATATATGAAGACGTATAGTGAAATCCGTTTGAAGAAATACCTTATAGTTTTAAAGCTAAAAATCCCGGAATCAGTTACCTACCGACTCCGAAAGAATTTCCATAAATTCATAAAATTCCAGAAAAAGTATATGGATAAGAAATACGATTCTAAGAAATAAAATCTAAAGGACTTTCTAGAAATTCCTAACTGTTTGTAAGATAAAAATTCGGGAATCGATCAGCGACACTGGTCGACACCGGTTTTGAAGAAATTCATTTTAATTTTAGAAAATTCCAGAAATTCACCAAAAATCTAATATATTAGAAAATGATATTTGAAATTGAAATTGGTCAAATACGGGAAGTAAATCGAAAAATACGATCGAGAAGCTGAATACGCAACTTAGTACGTATTACGGAAACGGGGTATTACAATCTACCCACCTTACAAAAATTTCGTCCTCGAAATTTCATAAGGTGAAGGGTAACAGGAATGGTAACAGATAGATAAGGCTAGGAAGAAAGATAACAATAGAAAAGAGTAAAAGGAAAGAGTCTTACCAATCAAGATGAGAAGAGTTGAGGATAACGCTCTCGGATGACGTCCTCTCGTTCCCATGTGGCCTCCCCTGGTGCATGCCTGTTCCAAGACACCAATACTAATGGAATGGCTTTGTTCTTCAGTGTCTTCACACTTCTATCCAATATGGCCATCGGCTGCTCCTGATATGATAAGTCCGGTTGCAGTTCCAGCTCGGAGTGATCCAAAATATGGCTATCATCCTTTACATACCTCCTCAACTGAGATACGTGGAAAACATTATGAACACCGTCCAACGATGGCGGCAAAGCCAATCGATAAGACACATCTCCCACTCGATCCAATATCTCGAATGGGCCGATATATCTCGGACTCAGCTTTCCACGAATACCGAATCGGATCACACCTTTGGTAGGTGATATCCTCAAGAACACATGATCTCCTGCCTGGAACTCCAATGGCCTTCTCTGTGAATCTGCCCAACTCTTCTGCCGACTCTGAGCTGCCTTGAGATGATCCCTGATGACTCTGACCTTCTCGGTTGTCTGGATCAGAATCTCTGGCCCCAATAATCTCCTCTCACCGACTTCATCCCAGCAAATCGGTGACCTGCACTTCCTTCCATATAAAGCCTCAAAGGGTGCCATCTTAATACTGGCCTGATAGCTGTTGTTGTAAGAAAACTCAGCCAAGTGAAGATGATCTTCCCATGAACCCTTGAACTCAATTATGCAGGCTCTAAGCATATCTTCGAGAATCTGGATGGTCCTCTCTGATTGTCCGTCTGTCTGAGGATGATAAGATGTACTGAACTTCAGACGAGTTCCCAGACTCTCTTGGAGACTCTCCCAGAAATGAGATCTGAATCTGGTATCTCTATCTGAAACAATACTCACTGGAACTCCATGCAGACGAACTATCTCCTTCATGTACTTGTCTGCCAGAACCTCTGTTGACTGTCCCACCCTGAATGGTATGAAGTGAGCTGACTTGGTGAGACGATCAATGATTACCCACACAGCATTATTACCCTTTGGACTACGAGGTAATGCCGTGACAAAGTCCATAGTGATGTGCTCCCACTTCCATTCGGGTATTGGCAAGGGATGTAGAAGTCCGGCTGATCTCTGATGCTCTATCTTTATCTGCTGGCACACCAGGCACTTAGCTACAAACTGAGCTATCTCCCTCTTCATGGCATTCCACCAAAAATGCTTCTTCAAGTCCTGATACATCTTGGTTCCCCCCGGGTGTATGGAATAAGCTGAACTGTGTGCTTCCTTCAAAATCTTCTGTCTGACTTCTCCTTGGGGAACACAAAGCCTGCTTCCAAAATACAAAGCACCATCTGGATGGATACCGATATCAGTCCTCAATCCAGCCTCCACCTGAGCTCGAAATATCTGTAATCTGGGGTCCTCCTTCTGAGCTTCCTTGATCTCATCAATCAATGATGACTGGATCTGTAAAGCCATGAGCTGCCCTGCCTTGTCACCTCCTCGAACTACCATCAAGTCCAATCTGATGAAGTCCTGAATTAACTCCTTCTGCTGAGTGAGCTGGACAAGCACTCTATTCTCTGGCATCCTGCTCAGTGCATCTGGAACTGTATTGACCTTGCCTGGATGATATTGCAAGTCAATATCATAGTCTGCCATAAGCTCCAACCACCGCCTCTGCCTCATGTTCAACTCTTTCTGTGAAAAGATATACTTGAGGCTCTTGTGATCTGTGTATATCAGCACTTTATCTCCCAAAAGGTAGTGCCTCCAAATCTTCAAGGCAAATATCACAGCTGCCAACTCCAAGTCATGAGTCGGGTAATTCCTCTCATGAGGCTTCAGTTGCCTAGATGCATATGCTATAACATGACCATGTTGCATAAGTACACATCCCAGGCCTTTTCCTGATGCATCACTGTAGATGACCATCCCTCCCCTTCCTGAGGGAGTCCTCAAGATTGGAGCCGAAATGAGTCTCTGCTTTAACTGCTCAAATGCTGCATCACATTCCTCAGTCCATATGTACCTTTCTCCTTTTCTGGTGAGCCTGGTTAACGGGGCTGCAATCCTAGAGAAATCCTGGACAAAGCGTCTGTAATATCCGGCTAGTCCAAGAAAACTCTTAATCTCAGTCACCGTCCTCGGAACTGGCCAATCCTTCACTGCCTGGACTTTGCTAGGATCAACTGAAATTCCTTCTGCTGAAACAATGTGCCCAAGAAAGGCTATGCTGTCCAACCAGAACTCACACTTGCTCCTCTTGGCATGAAGCTGCTCCTGCTGTAGAGTCTGCAACACAATCCTCAAGTGTTCTGCATGCTCCTTGTTGTTCTTTGAATAGATCAAGATGTCGTCTATGAAAACAACAACAAACTGATCCAAGTAGGGCGAGAACACTCGGTTCATCAAGTCCATGAAAACTGCAGGGGCATTGGTGACTCCGAAAGGCATTACTAGAAACTCATAGTGGCCATAACGGGTCCTGAATGCCGTCTTCGGAATATCCCCCTTCTTCACCCTCAGCTGATGGTAACCCGACTGTAAATCCAATTTAGAGAACACACGGGCTCCATGAAGCTGATCAAATAGATCATCGATCCTGGGTAAGGGATACTTGTTCTTGATGGTGACCTTGTTCAATTCCCTATAATCAATACAAAGTCTCTTACCACCATCCTTCTTGTTGGCCAATAGAACTGGAGCTCCCCATGGTGAAGTGCTTGGCCTAATCAATCCCTTGTCTGAGTACTCCTGCAGCTGTTTCTTTAAAATCTCTAACTCCGTCGGTGCCATCCTGTATGGAGCCTTGGATATGGGAGCTGCTCCTGGAACTGTATCAATGGAGAACTCAATCATCCTCTCCGGTGGCAGTCCTGAAATCTCAGCAAACACCTCTGGGAATTCATCCCACACCGGTACCTTCTGCTTCTGAACCTCCGAAGTAATCATCTGAGTCTTTCCCCTGGTGGACTTCACTTCTCCACTAAACTGGAATTCAGGTTGAAGGGGAATTCTGAAATTAATCTTCCTCTCCCTACAGTCAATCACTGCATAGTACTGACTGAGCCAAGTCATGCCTAAGATTACGTCGTACCCTTTGGTGTCTAGTACGAGCATATCTATGGCCAAAGTCTTGTCACATAATTCTACTGGACAATCAGTACAAACTCTAGAAGATATGACTACCCCATTTCCTGTACTTATCTCCCATTTGTGGTCTAATAACCTAACAGGTATAGAATGTAAAGCCACAAAATTCTCTGAGATATAACAGTGGGATGCTCCTGAATCGAAGAGAGCGAGAACAGGTATTGAATGAACTCTGATGTTACCTGTTATCACCTCCTCTGAAGCCTCAGCCTCCTCTGCTGTCAGAGTATAAGCCTGACCTCTGCCACGCCCTGCTGCAGTCCTGCCTCCTCTCTGGACTGGGCGAACAACATGCTGTGGAGGAAGGGGTAGAGCTCTCCTCATCACCGGTCCCTGGTTCCTCTGCCCAAGTGGCCCTGGTAGTACCCTCTGTCCATTCGGTCCTTGAAGTGCTGGCACTGCTTGACCGGTTATCCCCACTCTCCTGTGTGGACAAGCCTCTATGGAATGGTCTCTGGATCCACACACCAAGCACAGCCCATTTGCCCTCCGGCAATTTGGTCGAGTGTGCCCTGGTTTCTGACAATAGTTGCAGAAGGCAATTGGTTGGGCTGTCTGGTAAGGAGCCGGTCTGAAAGGTTGCCTCATCTGAACTTTAGCTGCTCTGAACGGGCCTCCTCTTCCCACTGGTACAAATGGCCTCTTCATGGCCTGGTTCTCTTGCTTCTTCTGTAACCCACGCTCCACCTCTCGAGCGATGGTAAGAACCTCCGAGTAAGTCTTCAACTGCTGGGGCATTAGGAATACTTGTATATCCATCTGCAGGCCCTGCTGAAATCTGCTTGCCCGCTTCTCTTCATCTGTCACCATGTACGGGGCAAAACGACTCAGTCTAAGAAACTCCGCGGCATACTCGTCCACGGACTTGTTCCACTGCTGGAGTCTGATGAATTGCTCCTCCATATCTTTCTGAGCAGTAGCAGGGAAGAATCGGCTGTAAAAACTCTTGGAGAAGGCATCCCAAGTGACGGGCTTCTCCAGTCTAGCCTCCTCTGCGAGCCACCAAGTTCGAGCTATGTCATTCAGCTGAATCTTGGCGACCTCAACTTGGTTCTCCTTTGGAACACGGGCGGCGTTCAGCAGATCTGTAGTGTCCGTCAACCATTGCTCAGCCTCCAATAGTTTCTCGCTCCCCGTGAATATAGTTGGCTGCAGTCTTCTGAAGTCCGAGACATTTCCCGGCCTCTGCTCCTTAGGAGCTGCTAACTCCTGCCTGAGGAGCTCGGTCTGCTGCTGCTGGTTTTCCATCATGGTCTGAATGACCTTTAGGATGTCAGCATTCTCTCCTCCTACGGGTCCATTCGGTACTTGCCCGATATTGTTACGACCCGATCGTCTCTCCATTCCGAATGATAACTGGAATTGGAAACAATGGAAAGGAGTTTAGGATACGAAGGAATGAATCAAGGACGGAATCAAGAAGGACTAATAACTTTGTACATTGTAGTTGGCATTAGCAAATTACAGTAATTTGCTACTTGATTGTACTTTAGGTGTGAGAGCCTAAGCTCTGATACCAACCTGTAACGCCCCGATTCCACGGATACGGGGACGTCACTGCGACGTATATACGTAGGTCAGAAAATGCCCCCACGTATATACGCTAAGCATAAAAGTACAACAAGAATCAGAGTACAACACAAAGCGTGGTATATTCATATGCCAACTATAAAAGTACTAATACAAAGTTATACAAGTTATGATAACTGTTACACTTTACAAGTGTTTTGTTTTCACAACCAAGTCCAAAAGAACATATACAAAGATATACACAAGATGCTCACGTAAGAGATGGAGACTCGTGAGCCAAAAGGAAGAGTCTGGCACAAGGGGGGCTGGGACTAGTCGGCCTGCTCACTAAGATAGGCTCGATCCTCTGTGGACGGTTCCACTTCGGTCCAAGCCTCAGAATCTGAATATGCAAATCCAAGGAATCAAGACATATAAACAATAAACAACTATAGCCAAGTGGCTAAGATACATGAATAAGAAAGATGGAACAATATAAGGAATATCAACTAACAAGTATGAAAAGCATGAAGAGACAAAGTTCTAATACAATAAATCTACAGTTAACGTCTTATTATTATTACTTATCTTACTGTGATATCTAGCTATGTGACCCAGCGTCCCAGGGCACATAGATCCATATCCTAGTAAAACAAGGTTGTTATTGGAAATCAGCGGTTGTATCGACGAACTATGTTTACAGTGGATCCCGTACATGCCCGGGATAACGGTCCAGGATTGTTCCGTTGCTTGGTGACGGAAGCCAGCCGCTAGGCCATTCAGGAGGGACTTATGTATGCCCTTATCATGATGGTACCAGTAATAGAGGGAGCAAGCACTCCCCTCGGTCCCCTGGAGGCCCACAGGTCAGATCGGAACATGAGTTGCACAACATTCCTAAAAATCACTGTAAACACGAACACATATCGATATCCGCATGTTTTCCCCCGACCCATGTGTAAATTGGTCCATTTTATACAAAAGTCAAGTGTATCATGCTTGGTTCAAGTGATGGCATGATAAGTGGTGATATTCACTATTTAACAAGTTATGGGGTGATAATGTACAATAACAAGTCATGAAGTAATATGAGGTAAGATTCATCAAGTAACATGTCATGTAATACCAGTTATGAAGCATGAACAGGAATAATATACCACACATGTATCAACAATAAGAACCAAATTCAGAACGGAATCAACTAAGTCAAACAGTCATAATTAGTCGACTAGGAAGAAAGATTAGTCGACTAATAGGGGTCTTAAGTCGACTAACAGTCTGAATTAGTCGACTAAAACTGGGAAACAGAGAGTTGGGTTTTGTTTCAGGAAAGTTAGTCGACTAGAGTGAAATGTATAGTCGACTAACAGATACCTAAGTCGACTAATAGTGGGGCTAAGTCGACTAAAACTGGGAAACAGAAAGTTAGGATTTATTCCAGGAAATATTAGTCGACTAGGTGAAAATAGTAGTCGACTAGGGGTCTCAAGTCGACTAATATCTAGGCTAAGTCGACTGGGGCCGAGAGTTGGTGTTTTATGGTCCAAAGAAGGATTAGTCGACTAAGCTAAAAATGTAGTCGACTAGGGGGGTCTAGTCGACTGGTAATATGGTTTAGTCGACTAAAACTGTGAAATCAGAAAAAGTCACGTTTCAGAACAAATGGGTTAGTCGACTAGTCTCTAGGTCAAGTCGACTAATTCTGGGAAAACAGGATACAGAACAGATTTTATGGTGATTGCTTGATGTCTAAAAATATGATTTTTATGGCACCAGTGTACATGAATGATCAACACAAGTAAACAAGGAAGTTGTCTAGTCTTGGTGAGTAAAGATACTCACTTTGAACGGTTAAATCGAGGCTTGACGAGTTCCGAAAAGATCGTGTCGATAAATATCACCAAATGATTCCACGGCGATACTACGGACGATCACAATCCAAAAGCAGTCGTTGCTTGAAAAGGAGATGAAGACCTTGTGGTGTTTTGGAGTTAGGGTTTGAGATGGAGAAGAAAATGGTGAAGGCTAATCTCTTGGTGAAGTGAAGAAAAGAGAAAAGATTTGTAAAGGAAAGGATTTATATAGGTTTTGATTTTTGTAAAGGGAATGCAAATAAAGAAATTGAGAGGGGTTTTGTGCAAAATAGGGGAGATGAGGTGTCTCCCTTGGCCAATGGTGGCCGGCCATGAGAAAGAGAGAGAGAGAAGTATTAAATGAGGGGGTTTGGTGAGAATGTGTGGAGATGGAATTTTGGAAGAAAATGGAAATTTGGAAAATGGAATTTTTTGTGGTTGTGAAGGAAGGAAAAGAAAATAGGGAAAAGGAAAAAAGAAAAGAATTGATAAATGAAGAGATTTTCTTGGTCTTGGAAAATGAAAATACCGGAAACACGGATTCCTAGGTTCAAATCAAGAATGCGGGAAAACATTTCGGAAAATACCGAAATCGTCCGAAATTCAAGTATCTCGGAACGACTCGTAATTTTACCAAAAATCAATAATAATATATGAAGACGTATAGTGAAATCCGTTGAAGAAATACCTTATAGTTTTAAAGCTAAAAATCCCGGAATCAGTTACCTACCGACTCCGAAAGAATTTCCATAAATTCATAAAATTCCCAGAAAAAGTATATGGATAAGAAATACGATTCTAAGAAATAAAATCTAAAGGACTTTCTAGAAATTCCTAACTGTTTGTAAGATAAAAATTCGGGAATCGATCAGCGACACTGGTCGACACCGGTTTTGAAGAAATTCATTTTAATTTTAGAAAATTCCAGAAATTCACCAAAAATCTAATATATTAGAAAATGATATTTGAAATTGAAATTGGTCAAATACGGAAAGTAAATCGAAAAATACGATCGAGAAGCTGAATACGCAACTTAGTACGTATTACGGAAACGGGGTATTACACTTGAGGTCCTTTGAAGAGAAGTGATCTGCCCTTCTTCTCTTCTCTTGGTTGAGAGAGATACTCAGATCTCTGAATTAGTGGGAATGCCCACTCTGGTTATTACCCGGCCAAGGACCGGTAAGTCTTGATCATTCAACGACTTCACCGATTTTAGGGAATTCATCTCCCTTAATTCAGCTTTAACAGCTGCTTCAGGGATTAGCTTCCCTTGTTCTCCATTTAACTGATCTGCGGAGAAGGATTTCAGCATAGCTTCTCAGCGAAGCTATCATTCTGACTTGATCACAGAAAGATCATTGCATGTTAAGTCCGCTGCACAGGCAGAACTTGGGATTTGGTATCTTCAAGGTTGAGCCAGTCTTGCCATATAGGTGAAGCTAAGACTGTGTCCCATAGGATTAGTCTGCCTTAGCCATATAGGCGAGGCTAGGACTTGGCGTTTGCTGAGCTAGCCCATCATCACTGTGCAAGCGAGGCTTATCCTCTGCTCCAATCGAAATCGGATTGCTTCGCCCAAAGAATTCGGCTTTAGTGCTTTTGTAGTTTCTTTTATGTTTAACTGCTAACTTGCTCCAATTTTGCATTGCAGTGAGCTATGTTCGCCGGTCTTGTGTCTGATGAAAGAGACCGAAAAGTTGCCTTATGCTTCCCCAGTTGAAGCTTCACTTTTAAGCAGGAGGAACAAACTAGGGCAGCTGATGTGTGTCCCAGAGGCTATTGATAGTCGCTTATCCGAGATGATCCCTTTTGAGGCGAGGCCGGTAGCCGCTTATCTGAGATGATCCACTTCGGGGAGGCAGATGTCACACCTGTTAGATCACTGACATCACTGCCATTCCCATTATAGGTGATCTATCGTGTTGGCAGTGATAAGTTCATTGCCAATTTTCATCAAAGGTGATCCAGCTTCCTAGTGGCAAAATGTATCATTTTTGTGGAGAATTATGGCCGTGTCCTCGTGGCATAACTGGTTACGGTCTTGTGCAGGAGGAAGGCCTTTCGTGTCCAGTTGGTCTGGTCTGGAAGCAGATAAAACCACTTGTATGCCTTTTGCGCAAATGATCTTGCTGAGCAATTGAATCTGTTGTACGAAACACAACCTTGATGTAGCATCAATGTACCTTTCCTTTTGAATCAATGAAAGTTCATTTTCTGCTCATTTGATTTTTTGTCTGCCTTCATTGAGAATTTGGCTATAACGGGGCTGAACTTCGTGCGGAGTTAAGGATAAGGTCCTTTTTGAATGAGCTTCGCGCGAAACTGGCATGTCGGCGAACTGTGCCTTTAGCGGGCTAAGGCAACCTTTTGGCGAAGTTCTTGATGAACTTGTGCGAAGTCCGCACTTTGATTCATTGGCGAGGTTAAGCCTTAGTGGCTGAATCAGCGCTTCTCGGGAAGGCGCTTTAGGCGGCGTTTCGAATTAATTTGAAACGACAGCCTGTACTGTTTTCGAGGCGTCGTTTCAGGCGCTCATCGGCCTATAAAAGTCCGATCGGACTGTAGAGAGGACAGATCTCTTCACTTGAAATTTTTAGAGACCTTTAGCCTCTTCTTCTTCCTCTTTCCATTTTAAAGAGTTTGAAAGCTTCCGCAGCTTTTCAATGGCGCCCAAGAGACGAGAGGGAAAAGAAGTGGCAACTTCTGCAGCGGAGGGTCCTTCTCCTCCTCCGGTCATCGAACGACCAATTGCCGGTAGGGAATTTTCCCTTTTGATTAGAGACTGCCGTCTCCCCTTTAAAGCCGATTCTGGCTGTCTTTGGATAAATCCAACATGAGAACAATCATGGTCTCATCATTTTAGGGAGTCCAATTCCCTGATTTACCTTGATTCCTTGATCGGGAATCCAAGAACTGAAGAGTTCTTCCTCAAGCTTCCAAGCGAAGTTAACCTTTAGGCGGTTCACATCCTGTTGAATGACAGGATGCGAAGCTGTCCTTTGAAATTTGACAGAAAAGGACCGTAATGCCCTTCTGACGAATTTATCCTTTGAGGTTTTGTCACATCCTGTTGTTCGAAGCTAAGCTTCCAAAGCGAAGCTAACACTTGGATGTTTCCTTGCATCTTGTCCTCGTGTGGGATGCGAAGTTACACTACAGCTGCGAAGCTAAGCTTCGGGACAAAGCTATCGTTTAGGCCAATCCTTGCTCAGAGGGCGAGGCTATGCCTTGTCAAATTTTGCGTTCTGATTTTAGCCCTCTTTCGGCTGATGAACTAATCATAGTTTCTCTTGTTCTTGCAGTGCACTATACTCCTGGTCCTTCAAACAACCTGTTCGGGATGACCATGAGACCGGATGGCAATATCAGCTTGCAATTTCGAGGGCAGGCTTCTCTGTTCAGTGAGCGGAGCTCCATCGTTCGGGACACGCTCATTCATAGTGATGATCAATATACCACGAGGAGTATCCTGACCACAGCTCCTCTTGAAGACATTGACCGTCGAGTTTATAGGAAGCCCGATTTCATGTTCGGGGATGCCGCACCAGACCCTGACCACCAACTACATGCAGGGGAAGGGCAGTGGATTTTCCAGTTGGATGGCGAGAGGTTCTACCTTCCGTCCAACAAGCGCCATTTTTCTTTGTCTTCCTTCCAGTGCGCGATGCAGGCTCGGAAGATGTCGTGGGAAGTGAGCCAGAGTGCTGACTCCGTTCACATAGGAAAATTGATGCTTCAATCTCCTGGTTATGCAAGAGCGGGGCCTCCTTATTGCATAATAGGCCTGCACCCTAGGAATGTGTCGCGAGACATCCCAGTGGGAGAAAATCTTACAGTGGCGTTGACCTTTGGCAACGACTTCAGGACTCCAGGCTGGATTCACCCTCCGAAGGCATGGTGGGTGGATTTGACTACCTACATCCTTGCTCATTTCGAGGAGGATTTGGAGGGGCTAAACCTCTATGAGGCCGTCAGGGCGACCTGTTACGGCATTGAGATGAATGTGGCGTGCTTCTACGCCATCTTTGAATTGTATTGCCCAGCTTCAGGGACCTTCTTCACCCCTGTTGGTGAATTGGGTATGGCCCTGCATGAGATGTGGGAAGTCTCTGCTCTGCCTTTTGATCTCTTCCCTATGAAGAATACTTCCCGTGCGAGGCAGAATTGGCCCTTCTGGAGAAGCAGGAGCCTGCCTTGTTCGAGACCTATAGGGAGCTAATGTGCCACTTGTATATTTGCTTCAGTATGCATGGGGGCAATAAGGGAACTCCTGCAGCTTGAAAAGCTGGGGAGACTATTTGTTCCCAGATATGGAGAATGCTCCTGAGGCAGCACATTGCGGAGTTGCTGATGAAGACATCTTTGACCGGATGCAAAAGCACTCCCAGGGATCTAGTTGTGAAGGAAGACGATGGTCCCTATGAGCAGGGTGATGTTCTTCGAAGCTTCCATCATCAGGCTCGCAGCCGATGTCCCGGAAGGCACTTCTGGCTGGTTTCTTAACAGTCTAGCTGAAGAGATGCGTGGTGCCGTCTTCTTCGGGTGACATCGTTCATCCAAATGTTTTGTTGCCCGCTGTTCGTTTGGTTCATGGTCACCCTCTGGGACTTCTTTCGGCCATGGTGTGCTGTATCCAGAGAGGCCTTCGTGCATTGACGGAGGCTTTTTGCAGGCCACCAACAACGAAGCGTGAAAAGGGGACCATTTTGCCCCGCGACGGACCTAACCCAGAATAGGTTTGCCGTATACTTACTTGATGGCGTGGTTCACCTTGCATTGTCCTTCTCTAATCGAAGCCGGAGAGGATCCCCCGCAAGGTGTTCGAATGGCACTTCTCCGCCGATTCGAAGGACGCTCGTGGCAGAAGACTTACGTGGCTGAGGCCCGTAAATTAATACGTCGTTATGACGTCTATAGTCTCTTCCGCTGTTTTTCCCGTATTCAGGGTGCAGGCTATAGGGAAGAGTTCAAAGATGGGAGGGGCATTCATCCCTAAGCCGGGGAATTTTTGAGTGGCTGGTCAGTATCCGGCTTCACATCTATTGTACCGGAGCTGGGATAGCTGCTACTTGGAGCCTTATGTTCCAAGTCGGTTTGCCCGTCAGTTTGGGTATGACCAACTGTACGTGGGCAATCCGAATCTCAATTTGGCTTTCATGGGGAGCCTTATTGATGGGGCCCGTGCTTGGCGATTCTTTACCGCAGGCGGTACCGGGGCGTGGCTGCGTACGCCGTTAAAGAATCTCAATCTCCTAATGACCCTGTGCTTTTGCCAGTGGTACGCCACTTCCAACTCCACACCTCTTGGGTTCAATGCTAACAGCTCTAGTGTGAAGTTAATTTCTCAGCGGCTGAGATAGAAGGCTTCTGATAAAAGGGAAGGCAAAAGGGTTTGCACTCCAGGTATAGAGGAGTTTGTTGCTGTGGAAGACAGCGAGCCTCAGATGCTGAGAGTCCTCGCTTCGAGGTGGGAGCGGGGGCTGAGACTCCTGCAACTGGCTCTGGCGTGATAGGGAGGCTCCCTCTCGCTGTATAGAAGAAGTGGAGGAAGAGGATTCCGAAGTCCACTTCAAAAGAAAGCGGGCAGGTAGCTCTCGTAGGAAATCATTGGCGAAGAAGCCCCGCCGCCAAGCTCCAACGATTGTCGTAGAGGGTCATCCCTCTACAGCGATTCCTCCTGCTGCCCCATTAGCGACTGGACCGTCGGTTGCTGAACCGACTAGCAGTGAATTCGCTCCGGGTCTGAGTAAGATTAACCCTGTCCATATAATATGCCTTTTTGTGTGTTTCCATTGACTCATTGTCAATCCTTCTTGATTGTAGGAGCTGAGACAGCTGGAGAGCAAGGGAACATTATGATCCCCTATTCAGTTATGGAGCTGAAGCTGGTTCTTTTGCCCGTCCGGAAGAGTCCGAGGCGATGTGGCCGACATTGGTCCCTCGGGCGCTGGGACTTCTAAAGGAAGTCCTGTGGCATCGAGCTCTATTGGGTGGTCCACAGGATACTCGGCAAGCGAAAGCGAGCCAGCTACTCGTGCTGATTCTGTCAAAAATTTTCCGATGGAGCCCCTGGAGATGATGTGGCTGACGAGATGTTTGAGGCGACATCATCCTTTGGTATTGTCCTAACCTCTTGGCTTCTTTTGCATGTAGTGTCCCGACTACCCAGTCTTGTTATAGGTGTTCGACCTCAAGATGCATCGGCTTTAAGAGAGCCAGAAGATTTCCCGAGGGTCAAGGGGTGACATGAGCGCTTCAACCACGGCTGATGCTGCTGTGCTGGATGCGCTATATGGCGACCTGCCCTCTTATCGGCCCAAGTCCCGAAGGACCAGAGGCTGAAGGGAGAGCCGTTCCGGAGGTGTCCTCACTCCCAACTATATCAACGAGTGAGGTGTCGACAACTTTGCCAAGTGCGGAGCTGAGGGTGATTACAAGCCCTACTTCCCCAACTCTGGTGGTTGAGCCTGCTGTCAGGAGGTGGTTGTCAGCCCTACCTCAACGGTGGCTAGCGCACTAATTTCCATGAAGACTCCACAAAAATCACTGACAATCTGCCCTGCTGTTGATGTTCCCATTGCTCCTTCCACGATAGAGACGACCAGGCCGGCGGATTTCTCTGAAGTTACCTCTCTACCAGAAGTGGCTGAGGTTGAAAACGACTACATAGGTGACTTCGTCGATAACTTTTATAAAGGCCTAGGGTGAACTATCGACCTGGTTTTGAAGGCTCGACTATGCGTTCTCAAAGTAAAGGTGGTCCTCTCCCGTGGCATCGAAAGTATTCGGGATTTCGAGGGGTATCACCAGGCTACTGCTTTGGAACTCCTGGTGGATGAATTTGAGAAGGATGTAGAGGAATGGCGCCGTCTCCGCTGTTCGGACCTGGAGTCTTTAGGTGATGAGCGGTTTGCGCGTCTTGTCGCTCAAAAGCACGAGGACAAGCTTGCCGCTCGAGAGGCTGCTAAGGCTATCTCTTCTGACTTAAAATCCTTGGAAACAAGGCAGGAAGAGGTCGGAAGTGCGATTGACGCCTCCACCAGTGCTCTTCTTGACGCTGAAGACAAGATTGGAAAGGCCGAGGAGGATCAGGAAAGCAAATCTTATTTTATCCAAGGCTAAACTGGTGCGTCTTGAGAAACTGCGTGGCTTGAGCAGCTTAAGGCTCAAGATGAAGAGCTCTTATAGCAGGGACTGTCACAAAGAGTAACTTTGGCGGAGGTTGAAGCTCGTCTGACCCAGGCAATGGATTTCAATAAGGCCGAGCTGAGGTCGCAAGCGCTTGCCCAGGCTGCTGATGACAGGAGGACAAGGCTGGACTCCCTTGGAGAGCGGCTCAGATCTTACAGTGTGCGTCTGTAGCTCCATGTACTTTATCCTTTGGAATAAATGCAATTCTTTTTTTTTTGTCGAATCTCCATCTTATTCTTCTTTCTGAATTGCGGTTCCAAATTGTATTGCAATTTCTTGATAACATAGTCCTTGTTGGGCTGGATGATGAGACTTGGCTATCTGTCAGTTCAGAGGTCGCGATGACATAACTGGTTGAGACGCCACCAAGTCCGAAATTAGTCCTTGTCGGATCGAAAGATGAGACCTGTCTTTTGTAAATGTCAACAGGGCTCAGGTTAAGACTTGTCTTTTGTAAATGTCAACAAGCTCAAAATTGAGACTTGGCTGTCTGCTGGTTCAGAGGTCGCAATGACATAACGAATGAGACGCCGCCAAGCTTCAGAATTGGTGATACTTGTCTTTTGTAAATGTCAACAAGTATCGAGACCTGTCTTTATAAATGTCAACAGGGCTCAGGGTTGAGACTTAGCTGTCTGCTGGTTCAGAGGTCGCAATGACATAACCGATTGAGACGCCACCAAGCTTCAAAATTTGGTGATACTCGTCTTTTGTAAATGTCAACGAGTATCGAGACCTGTCTTTTGTAAATGTCAACAGGGCTCGGAATTGAGATTTAGCTGTCTACTGGTTCAGAGGTCGCAATGACATAACCGATTGAGACGCCACCATGCTCCAAAAATGGTGATACTCGTTTTTTGTAAATATCAACGAGTATCGAGACCTGTCTTTGTAAATGTCAACAGGGCTCAAGGTTGAGACTTAGCTGTCTGCTGGTTCAGAGGTCGCAATGACATAACCGATTGAGACGCTACCAAGCTCCAAAAATTGGTGATACTCGTCTTTTGTAAATGTCAACGAGTATCGAGACCTGTCTTTTGTAAATGTCAACAGGGCTCAGGGTTGAAACTTAGCTGTCTGCTGGTTCAGAGGTCGTAATGATATAACCGAATGAGACGCCACCAAGCTCCAAAAATTGGTGATACTCGTCTTTTGTAAATGTCAACGAGTATCGAGACCTGTCTTTTGTAAATGTCAACAGGGCTCGGGGTTGAAACTTAGCTGTCTGCTGGTTCAGAGGTCGCAATGACATAACCGATTGAGACGCCACCAAGCTCAAGGTAGGTGATACTTGTCTTTTGTAAATGTCAACAAGTATAGAGACCTGTCTTTTGTAAATGTCAACAGGGCTCGGGGTTGAAACTTGTCTTTGTAAATGTCAACAAGCTCAAAATTGGAATGAAGTCTCGTCTTCACGGAGAGAAACGAGGGAATCACTGTCATAGGTTTAATGTTAACGTAACAGTGAAATGTTATGTGGTCTTACCATTCTATGGATGAGAATTGGTAAGTGACTTTGGAGGTCTCGCTCTCACGGGGAGAAACGAGGGAATCACTGTCATAGGTTTAATGTTAACGTAACAGCGAAATGTATATGTGGTCTTACCATTCTATGGATGAGAATTGGTAAGTGACTTTGGAGGTCTCGCTCTCATGGGGAGAAACGAGGGAATCAAACGGGAACAGGTCCCTTAGGATTTTTAGCAAATCCCCAGCTGTCAACGGGTTTGATATGCCTTTACCAACTACCGTTTGAATTGGGCTAGCCATGCTATTCCCCTCAGCATGATGAGTTGTCGAGGACTTATGTTGGGCTTAAAAGCCAACATTTTCCTCTGTCCTTAATCGTTAAGGATATTGGATCGTCTGGTTAACATATGTGTAACCCTGACTCTCCTTTAAGACAACCAGTATACGGCCAGGTTCCTGCTGGTTTATGGTTGCGTGATCTCGCTTGGAGGAAGAGAAAGGCTCTCTTTGTGTGTACTTTAGACACGGAGATCTTGATCAGAGGTGTAGTTTTAACTTGATCATGAGAAGGATCCTTGATTAAGGTAATACTTCTTTAAGAACTTGTCATTGATCGGCATCATGAGTAGGTCGCCATCTGAAGTCATAAGGCGGTATGCTCCGTTTGAATAGACTGTTTCTATCACAAACGGCCCTTCCCATTTTGGCTGAAATTTGTCTTTGGTCTTGTGCGTCATAATCATCGGTCGTCTGACGGCTAGAACTAGGTCTCCTTTCTGGAAGACTCTCTGTTTGACCTTCTTATTGAAGGCTTTTGAAATTCGAGCTTGATACAACTCAATATGTTGCTGAGCTTGAAGTCGCTTCTCATCTAGGGCTTCGAGCTCTTGAAGACGCAGGCGGTCATTGTCTTCTGATGTGATCTTAGTCATTAAAGCCACTCGTAATGACGGCGTCTGTATCTCCAATGGGATGACTGCTTCGCACCCATATACCAGGAAAAAAGGCATATTGCCTGTCAGTGTCCGAACCGTGGTTCGGTAGGCCCAAAGACATTCACCAAGCTTGTCGTTCCAATCTCGCTTATTCGAGGAGACGAACTTCTTGAGTAGCTTGATGATCGTTTTGTTGAATGCCTCCGCTAAACCGTTAGCGGCGGGATTATAGGCAGTTGAAGCCACATTCTGAATTCGGTATTTATCGCAGAACCGATAGAATACTTGGCTTATGAATTGGGGACCGTTGTCGTGGATGATCCGCCTAGGGACACCAAATCGATGGATGACATGGTGTTTGATGAAATTAACCACATTAGAGGTTTTGACTTCAACCAGTGGTATAGCCTCTGCCCACTTTGAGAAGTAATCGGTTATTGCCAGGATGAACCGGTGACCTCTTGTCGAAGAGGGGCTGATTGGCCCTACGACATCGATTCCCCATGCTTCGAATGGCATGAAGCAACAGTCGGGTGGAGCAGCTCCGAGGGCTGGTGTATGAAATCCGCATGAATTTGACATGCTTTACACCTTCGTGCATATTGGATGGCATCGGCTATCATAGTTGGCCAATAGTATCCAAGTCTGTGCAACATGTCCTTAAGTTTTGGACCTGGCTGATGAGCTCCACAAGTACCATCGTGCGCTTCTTGGAGCGCTTCTTGTGCCTCTGAATTGGAAAGGCAACGGAGGAGGACACCGTCATATGAACGACGGTAAAGTGTCTTCAAAGTCGGATCGTAGTAGAACCGGAGAGACCTTCGTCTGACGGACGCCGCTTCTTTAGGATCATCTGGAAGCAGACCGTGCAAAGCATAGTCAATGGAGGAAAGCGCCAACCTCTCGGCTCAAGATCCGTTGAGACATTATAGACTTCTCGAGTTCTTAGCATGTGCTTGGAGCATACAAGATGTCGAGTTGCGACTGCGAGGTGATACTCGGTGTCGGCTAGCAAGGCTAGTGTTGTTGCTAATGCAGCAAGAGCGTCCGTCTTGGTATTTTGAGATCGAGACACATGCCCAATATAGAAGCCTTCAAATAGGTTGGCCAATTCAACGGCCGTGTGATAATAAGGCACCAAGTCCTCATGGCGGGCTTCGTATTCACCTTTAACCTGATTGATGATCAGTTTTGAATCGCCATAAGCTTCGAGGTAGCGTACCCCCATTCCATGGGCGAGTTGAAGACCGATGAGCAGAGCATTATATTCTGCTACATTGTTGGAGCATGATTTGTCAAAGAAAATGCTCTGGGAAGAACATGGTTCTGCGGGGAGATAAACACAACCCCCACTCCGGCAATAATCTTGCCTTTAGGGCCCATTCGCGATGCTCCATCAAAGAACATCTGCCACACTTCCTCTTCTGAGGTTGCATAAGACTCGAAGACTTCATCGGGGATATCTTCGTGAAGTTTTGAATGCTCCGGAACTGGATGAGCAGCCAAGAACTCTGCAAGGGCCTGGCCTTTAACCGCCTTCTGAGGCGTGAAGATCATGTCGTATTGAGACAATAAAAGTGCCCACTTAGCCAATCTTGAATTCAATGATCCTGGCTTTGTCATAAGAAGACGCAATGGGTTTACTCTGGAGATGACATGTATGGTCTGGCCGACTAAATAATGTCGTGTCTTCTGAACAACAAAGACGAGAGCTAAACACTCTTTCTCGATAGGGTTGTAGCGAGATTCCGCTCCTATGAGAGTTCTGCTCAGATAATAAATGGCCTGCTCGTGGCCATTGTCGTCCTTTTGAGCGAGGAGGGCACCGAGGGAGTAGTCCAGAGCTTTTACATAAAGCAAAAATGGTTTCCCTGATGTAGGGGCCACCAAGACTGGAGGCTTTGTGAGGTACCTCTTAATGTCTTCATAAGCTTCCTGGCAAGCTTGATCCCATACGAAGGAAGTGCCCTTTTTCATGAGTCGGGTGAACGGCTGACAGCGGCCTGATAGATTTGCAATGAATCTTTTGATATAAGCCAGCCTGCCTTGCAAGCCTCTGAGCTCTTTGAGATTCCTCGGTGGATGCATGCTCTGAATGGCTTTGACTTTGTCTGGGTCAAGATGAATCCCTTTTGATGTGACAATAAACCCAAGGAACTTGCCACTTGACACTCCCAAGAAGGATTTCGTCGGATTCATTTTCAGTTAATGAGCCCGCATTATGTCGAACATCGTTCTCAGGTCGCGAAGATGTTCATTCTTGTTGCGGCTTTTGACGGCAATATCGTCGACATAGCACTCCACCGTTTTTCAGAGATGGTCACGGAAGATTGTACTCATTGCCCGCTGGTAGGTTGCTCCGGTGTTCTTCAGTCCGAAGGGCATTACAGTGTAGCAGTATACCCCCAATGGTGTTCGAAACGAAGTATGCTTCTCGTCGTCGGGATACATCTTAATCTGGTTGTACCTTGAAAAGCCGTCCATGAAAGACATTCTTTCGAATCCACATGTGTTGTCGATCATGACGTCAGTGATGGGTAGTGGGAATTCGTCTTTAGGACAGGCCGTGTTGAGATCACGGTAGTCGATGCAGATCCGTATTTTCCCGTTCTTCTTGAGGACAGGGACAATGTTAGCTACCCAATCTGGATGGTTTTCCTCCCGGATGAAGCCACATGCAATGAGCTTGTGAACTTCGCTTCAATAGCTTCCATAATGTTCGGGCGAAACCGACGTTGTTGCTGCTTGACTGGCTTGACGTCAGGCTTGATGTTTAGACGGTGCATAGCGACCTGTGGATCAAGTCCGAGCATATCTTCGTAGCTCCACGCGAAGACATCTATATACTCCTTTACGAGTATTATCAATTCTTCCTTCTCTGTAAGTGATAGGCGTTCACTTATAAAGATGGGCTTAGGGTGGTCTTGATTACCCAAGTTGACTAGCATCACCTTGTCTTCAGTAGGTGGTTCGCGCGATTCGAATCGCTTTTCCCATTGAAGGTCTAATGCTGGGCCCATGGTTCCTCGTCAGTGGCTTCTGCGGGCTCCATTGACTGCTTGAGGTCATATTAGCAATGAGGTTTTCGAACATTCCTCCTATACTGACATCTGAATCCCACTCAGAGGATGAGGCTGAATGTGATGGAACTGATCTATCGTGCTTGGCTTGAACCGTTGCTGACGACGTGGGTGTAACATACCCTAACCCCCTGCGTGTACTATCATAGTAATTTGCAGGCTTCCCTTTAGGCACAAAGTTTCGCATCAAACCGCGCCTTCCTTTTCCGAAATTCAGGCCTGCTCCATGCTTCAAGTCGTATCCCATCTTCTTCATAATATGGCGCGCTGACTGCGCGTAATGAAAGAATTGTGGAGTGTCTGAGTCTGAACTTGAATTTGCGACCGTGGGTCCCCGTGGTTGGGTTCTACCGAAGATTATCGGTAACTGACCTTCTTTGGATGGCGGGATCACCAAGATGGCTCCCTCTGCGGATTCCATGGGCGTACTGGACGCACTTGGCTTGTGTAAAGGCATGTGCAGAGAGCTATCCGTAATGGATTCAAATAGCCCAAAGTCGCGGGATAATCAAAAGAAATATTATCATTAATTACCCATCACCTTCATCCTCTGAAGGAGTATTACATAGGGGATTATTGAGACATGCTATAATTGGTTCACCAATCAGAATGGCTGGCATGCCTACTTCGGATTCTGAGTCCGCCTCATTGCCACTTTCATCATCGTCTGGCAATGGTTCCTTAGGTGTTTCACTGGCCTCTTGATACAGGAGAGCGTCAGTGAAGTAATTTTTCACCCCCTTTGAATGGTTGCTTCTCAGCAAAGACAGTTCGTACTGTCGCATCATCTTCAACATATTGAAGCACTGGTGCAGAGTAGAGGGAACGATCCAGTTGGCATGGATCCATGGCCGTCCCAGCAGCAGGTTATATGATGTGTCAGCGTCAATGACATAGCATGTCACTTCTGACTTCAGGCTCCCGATTCTACAACGGAGTCGAATTTTTCCCAGTGGATGACTGCTCCGGGCGTTGAAACCATATATTGTAGTAGTGGTTGCGGATAACCTGTACAGTGGTATGCCGAGGAAGTAAAGAAGCCTTTTGGGGATGATGCTGAGTGCGGACCCCGGATCGACTTGTATTCTTTCAATGCACGTTGAACCGATATATCCGGTGTATTACAGAGGTCGATCGTGCTTGTTGTCTTTGAGAGGCATATCTTCCGCCGTGAATGTAATAGCGGGCACCTTGGATTGTGTATGATGACATTCTGGGCAAGGAGACTGAACGTCGTCGTTAGGGATCTCAGGCATGCATGTCAGAAAGGATTCTGAATTGGCTAACGCATCCCTGAGTGCTTCTCTTGTTTCTTTTGAGGCGAAGGAGCTCGTGTATAGTGATACGAGCTGGGATATTGGCCAGTTGAGCCAATATGTCAAACCGAAAGGGCGTATCAAAACCCTTGGCCTGGTTGTTTCTTCAACACGTGGTCGAATCGTACCTCCTTAGGCCTCTCTTTTCCCTTGGTTGGGATTGGAGTGGATGCTGGTACTTGCACTGACGTTGTTTTGCTATTGTATCTCGTCAGTAGACTTTTCATACTGCCTCAAGTATGATTTTCTGGATCGGGTGCCCGTCTGTTGAGGCGCATCGGCTTGCGCTGCGCAAGCATGCTTTTCTCCTTCGGAATCACTGAGGGAAGCCGATGTAAGATTGCCGTCGTCTGGCAGGATGGAGATGACATTGCAAGACTTGCCCTTTGAGTTGGGCTGCTTCGAATCCCACTGTACGTCTTGGACGAGGTCCGGGTGTACCCACATGACTTCCCCTGTCTCCAATGTTAAGGGAACAAAACCTTATTATTTTGAGCTGTAGCTGGAAGATGCTTGACTTCCAATCGTGGCGCAGAGACTGAATAAGTCCCGTCAGGAACTGTGACCTTTGGAGCTTTGCCGAACTCGAGGGTCACCATATTGGCAGTAACCTTCTTCTGTTTCGTCTTCAATGTCAGAACCCCGGCGTCGACCAAGGCTTGAATTCTATCTTTGAGGACATAACACTTGTCAGTAGGATGGTGAATCATCCTATGGTAAAGACAATATTTGGGGTCGTTGGTGCGCCCTATCTCATTGAGACGCCGAGCATCTGGCAGTTTCATTTTGTTCCCTTTATGAAGCAGATGAAATATCGTGACCACCTGATCGTCTTTGAAGGAGTACTGCTTTGGAGGGAACTTAGGCTCCTGATTGTTGAAGCCGCTCTTCTTGGCCTTCGACTGTATATCTCCGAATAACTCCACAGACATAGTCTCTTTTGCCTTTAGTTTCAGAAGATTGCGGTAGGTCGCTACGCCCTTTGTTGTTCATCCCCACTTGCCTCTAGGGACGGATGGTTCGAACTTTTTAGCCGACTTCTCGCTATCTCTGCTTGTTCGACTAATTCCTTCCAGGTGTGAGCTTTGACAGCCCCCATGCGAACTTCCACTTGGTCTAAGAAGTTGTGTCTGCATGTCTGTAAGAGCATGGGTAATGGCATCCCTGCTGGGCACATCAAGGATAAG
>JAVJIF010028107.1:0-49012 GCA_038442645.1 Agave tequilana | reverse complement strand
ATCTAGGAATAATAGCTCCCAACAGTCTAAAAGTCAGTCCTGTCGTATACATCAGAGTCAAGGGTATCATATTCACACATCTGATCATAATCCAACCATCGTACATATCAATCGTGAATCTAACAAAAGGAATACGAAGCTCAGGTCAATTTTCACTCTAACTAAGTCATACACATATTCAAGTATCGGTAAAATAGTTTGTCGATAAAGCAAAGTCATATCTAACACGTCCTCAATATCCAAATGAATTCTGGTTAGAATAATCACCAAACAATTTGTCCGATAAATACTTCACATAAAAATAAGCCACCTATCCTCAAGAACTGTACCAGTCAATGCATAGATCGAATCAAGTAACAGTCTAAAATATATCAATACTAGGCCTAAGCTAATAGCGTCGAACAATTAACACATGAAATGACACTGATAAACGCTTCAATAAGCTATATAATCAAAGTGAACGTTCACTGATGTCCCATGAAGTGATACAGGTAATCATACTGGTTAAATAAGTTTGATGGTTACATGAAATAATACGAATAAATTACACGAATACCTACTAGCAACAGTAAATAAGGAAATAACAGAAGAACAAACACTCACATGAAATGACGCGATTTGGAACCGAATCACCGTCTGGTTTTCACTGCATGAACTGGTATGAACCTCTGAATCATCCTATGGATCGGTCTTCGAATCGCCAGTGTAACGGGTCCATAATAGGCACAAATTTGAATCTCCCGTTACCGAGTTTGGACCGCACGAACGAGTCCAAATCGCTGCAACATGCAACAGAACACTCAAGGACACACATACACATAATTATATAACACACGCACATGCATACATACACATGAATACACTCTATTTCATGCATACACATCATATATACATACACCCCAAATATAATAACACACACATTAGATATATACATACATATACATTTAACATAACATACACATATATTCCAATAATTATTACACATCAAAATGCACATTCCCAACATGTAAATATTTACACAACACTTAATTGCCCACACACACACATGCAGAGAAGAGGAGAAGGAGGACTCACGCATGGAGAGAACACGACCTGGGGTTGCTCGCTGGCGGAGGCGAAGGCCGCGAAGGCTCGTCGGAGGCCGTGGAGATGTGGTACTTAACTCCGGGCTGCCATGGATGCGGCAGAGTTCGCCGACGACAAGGAGGAAGAAGGGGCAACGACCATGGTGTTGCAGTGTGCGGAGGAAAGCAGCCGAGCAAGGGGAAGTCTCGGCCAACTGATGGGGGTGCTTGGCAATGACTGGTTGCTCGGCCTGAGGGAGAAGCTGCTGAGGCCAGCGCTATGCTCGATGAAGGGTGTTGCTTGCGCCATGGAGTAGGAGATCGACAGTTGGGGGGTGGTGATGTTGGTGCTCCGGCGTGGGCTGCAAAGGAGAGGTACGCCAGGGGGTGGTTGTGCATGGAGGAGGAGGATGAGAACGCTAGACTCTCGACCAGGGGCCCCAGGGCTGCTGCGATTGTCGAAGTGCCGAGATGGGTGACGCGCGGGGCTCCGGTGGTGGCTGCAAGGCACGGAGGGGGATGTGGGCAGTCATGGCCAGGGTTGGTTGGAGAAGGGCAGCCATGGGTTGTGGGTTGCAAGCTGAGGGAGCTTGGCCAACCAAGGAGGAGAAGCCCAGGCTGTGGGGGTTGCGGCTAGGGCGCTGAGGGCAAGGCATGCGCTGTCATGTCCCGCTTCCTAAAATACGTTGAAAACAGAGTCGCGACGAGAGTCGACACGTATACACGCGAGGAAAATACCCCACTCATTTACGCTAAGCCTAAAGTAACCTGAACAAGCTATATAATCACTATGATAAATCAATATCACTGCAATATCACATATAAACATTCACACATGATAACATATGAAAAGAAAATAGAATAAGCATGAGTCCAATGCATAGAATCATGAAAGCAATAGGAATAAATAAAGCAAGAGAATACCAAGAAAGGATGCCAAGCAAGAGAACTCCAGCTCCACAAGATGTATGTGATCCTCTCCAAATACCTGATCAGCAATAAATAGTCACAGACCTGGATATGCAAATCTAGGGAGTCAGAACTCCTAGTGAATGTGTAAAAATAAAGGGGAAGATGCGCGTGCATATAACATGTGAGCATACTTGAAAGAAATATACAAGATAAAGTTAAAATAACATCCAAATATAAATGAACAGTAAATAAGCTAGTCAGTGCTATAGTCAGGTGTACAATAGGTCATGAGTATAATCAGATGTCTATCATATCAACATGTATCGGGTGTCTTTAATGGCAATGGAAGATTCAGTTTTGTTATTAATTATGTCAGCGAACACCAATTGCCATCTGTAATAGACGCATCCCATACTACGCCTATTACACTTATCAATCAGGGTCCTATGTTATTGAAACTGATTGGTTAGAGATATTGTCTGTGTTTTAAGTGGGTCACGTGCATACCCGGGACCACGACCCAGACTCCGGCGCTGAACCAGGCCCTACTGTAAGGTAGTCAGGTAACATGTATAACAAGTCAGGTAACATGTATAACAGGAACAAGAACAGTAACAGGACAAGGGTGTCAGTCACCCCATGGGAACCCTGCAGTGGAACCCTCTTTCCGCTGCGCAACCTATATCCTAGGTCCGCCCAAAATACAGACGTTGTCTCCTCCATCAATTTTCGAATCCTGGTGTAAGTTGTTTAATATCATATTATTTAGATTTTCAAGATTATTTAATATACATGCTACTTAGATCACTGGGATAACTCAGTGATGGCAACGGTAACAACCTTGTCCTGCTTATCCTATTCACTGACATCATATATCCTGTTATACTGATATCCTGATCATACTGTTGATGCCACCGGGGTGCTCGCCGGAGTTCGCCGCAGAGGAAGAGCAGAGCAAGGCAAGGAGGGTGCGACCTGAGATGATCTCGGCCAAGGGTGATGTTGGTGGCAGAGTATAGAAGGAGATGAGAAGATTATTAATTAGGGTTAAGGTTAAGGTATAAGATGGATTATATAGGTAGTGATAATGGGTATGAGTTAATGGGTTTAAGGTTATGGGGTTGGGCTATGAATCAAAGAAATGGAAAAAATACTACTACCACTAATAATAAATATTAATAACAATAAATAATAGTAACAATAATAATAATAGTAATAATAGTATAGTTAACCAAATAATAATAACAACATTAGCAAATAATAATATCAATACTAATAATAATATTAACAAATAATAATAATCATACTTAGTAATAATATTAATACATAATAGTACTTATCAATAACAATAATACACAAAGATATTTAACATCAATAATAATAATAATTACTAATAATAATCATAACAATAATATATAACAACAATAATAATAATTAACACAAAATACATGTACATAAATAAAAAATATTATTATTCATTATTAAATCTTGTATTTCAAAAATAGAGATATTACATAACCACGTTATATTGTGTGTGGCTTTCTATCTACTTTGAAATATCTTCTTCTTCTCATCTTCATGTTGCCTTAATAGATTGTGTATTTTGTTTTCGCTATGCCGCCCCAGTCGATCCGGTCATGGGGCCCCGAAATCACAATAGCGTCTGAGTGGGAATGCGGAGCTCACATGCTTGCATTTGATGCAAAGCGCAGAGCTACTCAAGCTCGCATTTGATGAGCAGCATGAGTGTCGCGTTTAGCCTTTGAACGCGACCCTTGCATTCCTTTATGATGAAATCTGCGTTTGTGAGATCCCATTTTTTGCGTCTGACTTGAGGCTCGCGTCTGAGTTGGAATTGACCCTTGCGTTAGGTGAGATCCGCGTCCAAGGTTTTGTCCTCAGTGAATTTAGACAGGCTACAGGGTCCAAGGTGAAATACCCTAGAGGGGGGTGAATAGGTGACTAGCTAATCTAATAGTGAATTAATGCAGAATTAAAACTATTTATGCAAACTAAAAATTCTTAAGCTAAACACACCAAGTATAACACAAGAGTGCAGCCGAATTTCCCGTGAAGGGCTCTGGACTATCTCCTCAAGATTCCTCTAGATAAGAGTTGAGGTGCCGCTATGACTCTCTTGGTTGAATACAAGTGTGAGCAAACAATCCCAAGCATATAACAATTAAGCACACAATATATCAAGCATATAAGAGATATGAGTAATAAACATATGCAAGATATAAACACAAGTGAGAGATAGAAAGAGAGCAATCGCAAACACGGGAGATTTGTTTCGAGGTTCGAGCACCCTTGCTCTACGTCCCCGCCTTCAACACTATGAAGGATTTCCATTAGAATCGATCCCACCGGATCACTCGTGCTGCAACACCTACAAGGAGTTCACACTAGAACTCTTGGACTCACTAGTCCCCTCACTTGTTCCCGCAAGAACAAACACACGCAAGCACGCAAGCTTACCGAGGCCGCACCTCTACACCGAGCTCCCACAAGAACTCGAAACACCGCGAACCCACAAGTCCGCCTCATCAAATACAAAAGTGAACACTTAGTGATCTAAACTCTTTGATCACCTAAAAACAATCTCACAACAACTCTCTTATAGAAATGATATAGCAATGGAAAGCTCAAGTATGTGTGAGAAAACTAGGATTGAATTGGTGGTGAAAAACTCAAGAAATCTTTTTTGAAAACACTCTTGATAAACTCTCCTTTTGATATGAAAGTTTTGGCTCTTAAACAAGTGGAGATAAACACTAAAAGATGTATGAAAAAATAGCTTAAAAACTCACTTTAAATCTTGTCTAAAACAGTCCAAGAGAAGCCCCTTTTATAGGCTTCAAAAATGTGGCCGTTGGAGGCCAACTCAGCAGTCTGCACTGCTGGCGGTCGACTGCCCAGTCGACCGGCCAACGGTCAGATTTCTGACCGTTGGGCCAGCGGTCGATCGGCTGGTCGACTGTTGCTTGGTAAATGAACCAGCGGTCGATCGCCCGGTCGACCAGGCCATTTCCAGAGAGCAGAGACTCTCTGGCGGTTGACCGTGTAGTCGACCGGCCCTTGGCCGTGCACGTTTGTGCACATTGGTCGACCGGTGCGGTCGACAGACTTCTAGCGCGGTCGACCGTCTGGTCGACTGGCAGAAGACCAGTCCAGCAATTTTCAGGGATTAAAAACTTGGCTTTTTACCTTTAATAAAATCTCATAAATTCTCTAAAAATCTACAAAAATAAGTTCAGAAATATACTTTGATATACAAACATGTTTGAGTAAAAATCAAAATATGTTACAAATATTTTGAACTATTTTTGTAATATGAAAGTTTTGCCTTAAACAAAAATCTGTATTTTTCCAAAACGATTTTTTCAAATTGAAAACCGATTTTTTCAAAACTCCTCCAAATATAAAAATAAGATATTTTAAATAATTTTGAAGCTTAGTGTGTATGGATATGATCCACTACACATATATGATGAAATATCTATGTTTTTGACATTAAGCTCTAAATTAAGTTTTGATAAAAACACATGTATATTTTGAAACTTAAAAACCAAACCGATATTTTCCAAAATGATAACTCTATTATGAAAACATATATAAGATCTTGTGTGTGAGTGTATATGTACTTGAGCAATTCACCAACTGATCTGTCCTTTACATTTTATCTAAAAACAAAATCTTACCACAAACAAACCTAGACACAAGTCTTCTCTTGAAGGTCTTCTTCTTCTTCTTGACTTGGTCCAAAACTTGATCCAATGAGCTAGACTCCTCTTAACTACTTGATGCAATCTTGATGCGCGAGCTCTTGAATCGACACGTGCTAGCTCCAAAACTTGACTTTAAATCCTTTGTTGAAGCTAAACACCAACTACGATCTTGATCAAATATCTGAGACTAATTTAAACACAAGATCATTAGTACATAACTACATGAGTTAATTATCATCAAAACTAGAGCGATGGGCCTTTGGGCCAACACAAGGTGGGGTATCTTTTTGTTTTTTTGGAATTGTTATGTGAAAACTTTATGTCATGGATCCTCACATCCTTCTTTTTTGGCATGGTTATGATGACACTCTTATTGGTTTTGCGGGTTAAACATGTGAATAAGTTTGTATAGATGTTTACATGTTTATATTGGACCATGCCACTAAATTTATTTGTTGTGGTTAAACTTGTGTAGTGATTTGTATTGCTTGTGTAATATAAGTAAATAGTCTAGTTTATTTTTTCTAACTACATTGATTATGTTGTGATGTTGCTTTCAGTGTAGGGTTGCCTATAAACGAGAGAGAAGGGCAATGATGATATGGTGCGTTGTGTGTTATGTGTCTGCATGCAGTGCACACGAAGATGGAGTATATTAGTGTTGGCCCAAAGGCCTTCCACTCTAGTTTTGATGATGATTAACTCATGTAGTTATGTGTTACTAATAATCTTGTGATTTTAGTTTCAGATCATTAATCAAGTTATTAGTAGGTGATTAGCTTCAACAAGATGATTTGGAAGCTACCCACATGTTGATTCAAGAGCCCAAGCGTCAAAGATCATATATAGCACTTGCTCGGTGGATCAAAGAGTTTTGGATCGAGTCGGCTTGGAGATTGCGCTCTACAAGAAGACATCGGTACCATAGTTTAGTTTTGGGTTTAGATCCTAATTGTAAAGATTAGAATAGTATGATAAGCTCAAGTTCACAACACACACGTATCATGTTTTGATTTTCGGTTTTTGGTTTAACCGATCTTGGTTTGCATGAATAGATTTTATATCAAAACAAGTTTACATGGTTTAATGTATATTAGATTTGTTCTATATACATGCATGCTTCAACTCTTAGACAAACTTACTTTGATATACCTATTTCATGTGTTTTATGTTTTGGTATTTCTAACAAAACATATTTTGGAATTAATGACAAAAACTATGATATGTATATGTTTCATGTATATAGGATTATATCCATATACATCATGCTTCAAAGTGCTTAAATATCATGTTTTTGTATTTGGATGAGTTTTAGACAAAACGTATTTTCTATTCAAAATCCAAGTTTTAGAAAATACAGTTTTGGTTTTTGGTAAAAATGATAAGATACAAGAATAGTTCATATTGATTGATATTTGAGCTAAACTTTTTACCACATGCTTATATATCAATGCAAAATGATAAAACTATTTTTGTGGATTTTTTAGAGGTTTAATGAGAATTTATTGGATATTTATTTCCCCAGATTTCTGACCTGTTTTGGTGTCTGCCAGGCTGGACGGTCGACCGATAAGGTCGACCGCACCTATAACCGGTCGACCGACGTGCACAGAAACGTGCACGCTGGCTACACCTTTGGCCGGTCGACCGTTCCGGTCGACCGACTGAGAGCAGGTTTGCTCTCTGTTTGTTTGGGTCGACCGGGCGGTCGACCGCTAGCGCCAACGGGTCAAAAATTGACCGTTGGGCGGTCGACCGGGCGGTCGACCGTCAGGGTAATTCTGGCAAAAATTACAGCCAACGGCTAGTTTCCAGATTTGTCTATAAATACCCCATTTGCAAGAGTTTTTCTCTAAGATTTTTTGTGCGAATTTTTTCATACTCTATGGTGTTTTTGCTGCAATCAAAATAGGTTTTTGGATTCAAATTGAACAATCTTTTTGGTGTTTTCATTAGGGTTTGAAAAATCAAAGAAAAGGGTTTTAGGAAAAGGTTTTGAATTGAACTTCTCTATCTTGGTTTCATTTATTTCCCAAAGATTTTCTTTGAGTTGCTGGTTTCAAATCCCTTGGTTTTCTCCACACTTGAGCTAAAATCTACTATCTTCTCTATAGGATTTTGTGTGGGAAAAAGAGATTGTTTTGTGGTTGTTGTTTGAAACCACTAAGTTGTAAACCCTATCTTTAGCTTGGCTTTGTGCCTTTCCCTCATTGTGTTGAGGAAGTTTGGCTATTGGGTTGTTTCCCTCAAGTTTGTGAGGTGATCTTTGTATTGGGTTGTGTTTGCCTCAAGGAGGAGGTTGTAGTTGGCTTGGAGTTTGCCTCAAGAGGAGGTTGTGTTTGTAAGGAGAGGAGTTGGGTACTCCTTGTATTGTGATTGCCCCAAATCCTCGGTGGAGGTTCCCTTTGTGGGAGTCCTTTGTGGACAAGCTAGTGGATTGAAAATCCTTCGTGTGTCGAAGGCGGGGATGTAGAGCTGGGTGCTCGAACCTCGAAACATATCTTGTTGTTTGCGCTTGATCCATTGACTCTCTCTCTCTATCTCTCTCTTTACTTTGTGCCTTGCATTATTCATATTGTGCATTCATTATTGCTTAGCTTGGTTGTGTGTGAATCATTTGTTGATCACACTTGAGTGTAATTTGCATTTAGTTCTTAAATTCCGCATTTAGTTCATTAGATTAGCATTGTCACCTATTCACCCCCCCTCTAGGTGACTTTTCAATTGGTATCAGAGCTAGCTCTCCTGATATTAGGTTTAACCACCTAGGAGTGAGATCTTGGTTTGCTAATCTTTATTTGCATTATCATTTGCACTCATACTAGTTTGCACTCATGGCTAGCCCTCCTATGTTTGACCATTTTAGACTTGATGCTTGGAAGGTGGACATGACTAGGCATTTAAAAACTCTAGGTCATCTAGTTTATCAAGCCATCACTATAGAAACCCTCCCTAATAGTAGCAAGCATAAGAAGGCCAATGCACTTGCACTTAGAACACTTAGAGCATCTCTCAATGAATATCTTGTACATGTTTTTGATCGATATGATTCGGCTTTTGCAGTTTGGAGCATATTGACGTCTCCCGAGCTTCCAACGATTCTCAACAAGATGAGGAGATGTAGGAGAGACAATTCCGAAGAGCGTTGCCTTATGGTCCATGGGAATGACTCCCATGAGGTACATTCGGATTCTCAACTAGATGATAGCTCTAGTTCATTTTGTCATGGATGTGGTGAAGTTCAAACTTTAAATATGGAACTTGCTCAAAAGCTTGAAAAATTCTTAGAAAAACATGAATCTTTGAAAAAGAAGAATATTGTTTTAAAAGAAGAATTAAATGATTTATGCACATCTTTTGAAACCGTTTTGCAAGAGAAGGGAGAGATTGCTAGTGAACGTGACTCACTTAAATCTCAACTTGAACTTGCCCTAAATGAAATTAATGTTTTAAAAAGCCAAAATGATTGTGATGATGTTTTGAAAAACAATGAGGTTTTATCTTCAAAGTTGGATTGTGTTTTTAAAGAAAACCTTACTTTGAAAAATAAAATTGATTCAATTTCAAAAGAATTGGATTTGCTTTTGAAGAAAAATGAATCTTTACAAAATGATATTGATATTCATGTTTGCCATGCTAGTGTAGCTTCTACTTCTAGCACACCCATTGCATGCTCCACTTTATCTTCTAGCATTGAAAATGATATTAATAATTTGAAGAAAAGTGTTGATTGTTTGGGCTCCACTTTGAGCCATTGTACCATGAACCACACTCGTTTGGAATCCTTGGTTCGCAAGAAACAAGTTCCAACTATGCATGCACACCCAACACGGCATACACATGCTCATCACGGATACAATCATAACATGTATGCTCATGTGTACACTTGTACACATTGTGGTCGAAAAGGCCACCTTGCTAGATTTTGCTATGATAGATTACATGTTGAAAATTTAGCAACTAATCTTGTTTGGGTTAGAAAGGATACTAACCCCTATGGACCCAAAAGGAAATGGGTACCAAGATCCACCTCTTTGATTTTGATGTAGGTGGAGGCTCTCGCATTACGTGAGAGTATTGGTGCCTTGAGGTGGATGCGTTCTAAGCTTATAAGAGAACCATTTGGATGCTTCACTCTCAAGGGGATTTGGTGGAAGGACCACCGTGTTTTGGAGAACTAGAGATGCACCTTCATCGGTTTTGGTATCACTCTCTAACTCCCGTTTTTAGTTACATGCTTATCTTGTTTATCTATTTATAGCATGTCATGTTTTGTTATTCATTATGCCTATGCCATGCTCGTTAGAATAGTGTTATACATGTTTAGTTACTTGAGCACCCATGTTTTATATGGATCTATATTTAGTGTTCTCACCTTGTTTAAACTAACATGTATGTACTAGATCTAATGCACATGCATATACATAATGATCATTTGGATGTTTATGATAGTATGATTTTTGTTTTAAGAATTCATGTTTTAGATTATTATGTTTATCATATTGGGTTATGATTCCCGTTTTATGCTTAATGATTTGATTACTTGTTTAGATGTTAGTTTTCATTAAGACTAGAATTTATACTTACACATGTAATGGGACACAAATAAATCTTTATATATGTTTGTGCTTGGATGCTTATTTGTACCCATTAAATGTGCTAGTATAGCCTAGTTTTGATGATTCATGCATTTTAAACTTGTATTCCTATTTTTGGATTTGTTTTATGTGTATGAGTTTTCATTTCATGTATATGTGTAATTTTGCCAAACTTTAAGATATACATGTATACCCATTTGAGTCATTTGCCTTTCATGCAAATCTATATATATGGACTTAATTGTGTTTAGGGATATGTATGTATACTTATTGTGTTGACAATTCATACATATACCTTGAAATGAAATTAGTTTTAATGAAAATTTAGTTTTTCTTGATTTCGTGTTTATTTGTTTAACTTCATGTATATGTCTATCTTGTCTTAACTATTGATTATACATATACATCCTTGAGCCACGTGCCCTCATGCATATACTTTTGTGGACTCACCTTGTTTGGGATATGTATGTATACTTTAGTTTGTACATGACATACATATGCCTTGAAGTTCAAATCGTTTTGATGATTTTCATGTTTTTAAGTAATTTCGATTAATAATGAAAATTTAGCTTTTCATGTGTTAATGTTTTAAAGGAATTTCATTTGAGCTTGAATGCAAAATTTTCATGACAATGTATTTCACATTACACTTGTTCACTCACTTTATTAGTTTACTCATGATTTGTTTTAATGAGACTATGATATGGGCTTTATGGAATTTGAGTGTTTAGTGATCATGTGATTTTCATGTTTCATGAAAAATATTTTTGTGTTATTCCTTACTTGAAGGATTTCGTACTAGTTAACAAGTTTTCCATTTAACTAGTTGCGATATTCTTCATTTTGGTAGTGATTTTCAAACAAACCTTGATTTCAAATCTATTTTTGAAAACCCCTACCATCAATGGGCGGTTGGATGGGAGATCATGCTCATGTATGCTTTATAATGAAAATCATTTTAAACTTGATCATGAAATGAGTGGTAGTTGATATGAGTTATACACTTGACCTTACTTTTGTTATTTCAATTGGTATCATTGAGTTCTTTCAATTGGTATCAATATGACTTCTTTTCGTATACTGATATGTGTTCGTTTCATATATGTATGCTTGCACTTCATATAGTATCAATTTCAATTGATATCTATTTCTTACATACATATATAGATGATTTATTTGTGCTTACTATATCCCTATATCTTTAAGCACAAAACCTTGTTTATGCTAAGCTTGAGCTTTAACTTTGGTTCAATTGATTTAATTTTCAATTGGTATCTTATTTCAAGCCTATGCACATTTTCTTTTGGTATTTCATAAAGGGGGAGAAAACTCGTATTTCATATTTCAATTGGTATTTGGTTTACCATTGTTTTTGTTTCCCACTCCCTAACTTTATGATGAAAAACATTACACATCAATATTAATGTAATTGGTATCATGTGCTTATTAAGAAAAATATCTTCATTTGGTATTAAAATGTTATTTGTTTACTTAAAATTGGAATCATTTTTTTTTGGTATCAGTTTTCCTTACACATTTACTTTTGTAAGATGATGATTTGATTTCAATGCCTTGTTTAATTTCAATTGGTTTTGGGCATTCCTTAATGTTTGTTATTTTCAATTGGTATCCTAATGCACTTCATTGCTACATGTTTTTAATTGGTATCATATTGATTTTGATTTCACCCATTGTAGTTTATTGTTTCGTATGTAAAGAATATTGTGTTTGAAAAAGGGGAGAAGAATTTGTAATTTGATTCTTAAAAGCTTGTTTTTATTTACCCCTTTGTTGATGATTGACAAAAAGGAGGAGAAGAATTTGAGTTTATATGTATGATTTGAATGCATAAGTTTGGTTTTCTACTATCAATGAGTTTTGTGTTTACTTTTATTTTTATTAGTATCAAGAGCTTATAAGTTTTATTGGTAATAGTTTATTGGTACCAAGAGCATGTTTTAGTAAATGATTTGTTTTATGCAATTGGTATCAAGAGCATGTTTCATATTGGTTTCAAGAATATGTTTAATATGCAATTTTCAATTGGAATCTAGAACATGTTTCATATGCATTTTATTGTTTCACTGCATACTTGTTTACATGTTTATTCTATGCATGAGTTAAGGGGGAGCTTCTTTGAAGCTTAACTTTAATCCATGCATATATAACTCCATGAGTTTTGTCATCATCAAAAAGGGGGAGATTGTTGACCCAAAGGCCTTCCACTCTAGTTTTGATGATGATTAACTCATGTAGTTATGTGTTACTAATAATCTTGTAATTTTAGTTTCAGATCATTAATTAAGTTATTAGTAGGTGATTAGCTTCAACAAGATGATTTGGAAGCTACCCACATGTTGATTCAAGAGCCCAAGCGTCAAAGATCATATATAGCACTTGCTCGGTGGATCAAAGAGTTTTGGATCGAGTCGGCTTGGAGATTGCGCTCTACAAGAAGACATCGGTAGCATAGTTTAGTTTTGGGTTTAGATCCTAATTGTAAAGATTAGAATAGTATGATAAGCTCAAGTTCACAACACACACGTATCATGTTTTGGTTTTCGTTTTTGGTTTAACCGATCTTGGTTTGCATGAATATATTTTATATCAAAACAAGTTTACATGGTTTAATGTATATTAGATTTGTTCTATATACATGCATGCTTCAACTCTTAGACAAACTTACTTTGATATACCTATTTCATGTGTTTTATGTTTTGGTATTTCTAACAAAACATATTTTGGAATTAATGACAAAAACTATGATATGTATATGTTTCATGTATATAGGATTATATCCATATACATCATGCTTCAAAGTGCTTAAATATCATGTTTTTGTATTTGGATGAGTTTTAGACAAAACGTATTTTCTATTCAAAATCCAAGTTTTAGAAAATACAGTTTTTAGTTTTTGGTAAAAATGATAAGATACAAAAATAGTTCATATTGATTGATATTTGAGCTAAACTTTTTACCACATGCGTATATATCAATGCAAAATGATAAAACTATTTTTGTGGATTTTTTAGAGGTTTAATGAGAATTTATTGGATATTTATTTCCCCAGATTTCTGACCTGTTTTGGTGTCTGCCAGGCTGGACGGTCAACTGGTAAGGTCGACCGCACCTATAACCGGTTGACCGTATGGGTCGACCGACGTGCACAGAAACGTGCACGCTGGCTATACCTTTGGCCGGTCGACCGTTTCGGTCGACCGACTGAGAGCAGGTTTGCTCTCTGTTTGTTTGGGTCGACCGGGCGGTCGACCGCTAGCGCCAACGGGTCAAAAATTGACCGTTGGGCGGTCGACCGGGCGGTCGACCGTCAGGGTAATTCTGGCAAAAATTACAGCCAACGGCTAGTTTCCAGATTTGTCTATAAATACCCCATTTGCAAGAGTTTTTCTCTAAGATTTTTTGTGCGAATTTTTTCATACTCTATGGTGTTTTTGCTGCAATCAAAATAGGTTTTTGGATTCAAATTGAACAATCTTTTTGGTGTTTTCATTAGGGTTTGAAAAATCAAAGAAAAGGGTTTTGGGAAAAGGTTTTGAATTGAACTTCTCTATCTTGGTTTCATTTATTTCCCAAAGATTTTCTTTGAGTTGCTGGTTTCAAATCCCTTGGTTTTCTCCACACTTGAGCTAAAATCTACTATCTTCTCTATAGGATTTTCTGTGGGGAAAAGAGATTGTTTTGTGGTTGTTGTTTGAAACCACTAAGTTGTAAACCCTATCTTTAGCTTGGCTTTGTGCCTTTCCCTCATTGTGTTGAGGAAGTTTGGCTATTGGGTTGTTTCCCTCAAGTTTGTGAGGTGATCTTTGTATTGGGTTGTGTTTGCCTCAAGGAGGAGGTTGTAGTTGGCTTGGAGTTTGCCTCAAGAGGAGGTTATGTTTGTAAGGAGAGGAGTTGGGTACTCCTTGTATTGTGATTGCCCCAAATCCTCGGTGGAGGTTCCCTTTGTGGGAGTCCTTTGTGGACAAGCTAGTGGATTGGAAATCCTTCGTGTGTTGAAGGCGGGGATGTAGAACTGAGTGCTCGAACCTCGAAACATATCTTGTTGTTTGCGCTTGATCCATTGACTCTCTCTCTCTCTTTACTTTGTGCCTTGCATTATTCATATTGTGCATTCATTATTGCTTAGTTTGGTTGTGTGTGAATCATTTGTTGATCACACTTGAGTGTAATTTGCATTTAGTTCTTAAATTCCGCATTTAGTTCATTAGATTAGCATTGTCACCTATTCACCCCCCCTCTAGGTGACTTTTCAATTAGTTCGGTGCAACCCCCGATGAGTATTGGAAGCCAACAATGGCAACCACTCATTGGGGTTTTGGAGGCATTCGGAACATCAAACTGTACATACTACATCAAATAGTGACCATCATTGCATACGAGTATATCAATTATGATGATATGGCACCAATTCTGAGGCACAAGTGATGTGCACTTTTCTTGTATAAAGATTGAGAGCAAGCCCCTTAGGGATCAATGCTAAAGGAATAAAGATTTGTTTGTATTCACGTTTCTTCTTTTCTGCATGCATCATATTATAATTTTGTTTCAGTTGATCACATCCATCTTATAGATACCAGTACGGTTTACTATTATCTTTTGACTTTGAGCTTTAAATGCATCAATTTTGAAATTTAAATGTATCAGTTTTGAGCTTATCACTTTTAGTGCTTTAAATGTATCAGTTTTGAGATTCAAGGCTTGAATGTATCAGTTCTGAACTTAGTTTTGAGCATTGAATGTCTCAGCTTAAAACTTTGAATGTATCAGTTTTGAGCTTTGATGTACCCGTTTTGAGCTTTGAATATATTAGTTTTCAGTCAATTTCGAGCTTTGAATGTATTAATTTTCAGTTTTGAGCTTATCAATTTTGAGGGTTGAATGTATCAATTTTGAGCATTGAATGTATCAGTTTTGAGTTGTACTTATTTCTGTGCATGTGTGCATTTGTCACTACTCTCACACTTATGCATGTCTCACTTGATCATGTATCACCTGATCACTTTCATCATTTCGATACGAGTATGGTTTACTATTTCCCTCTAGTTTTACTTATATTTTTGATTCACTTGCAGCTCTCCCATGTATGAGGCATTTATTCCGCTTTTTCTTTGTAACGCCCCGATCCCGCGGATACGGGGACGCTACGACGACATATATACGCAGTACAAAAATATCCTAACTTATGTACGCTAAGCCTCAGTATAGAGAATAAATACAATATACACAATAATTCCAACGTAAATAAGTACAATAATATTTGTTACAGGGTCAATGATCATAATAGATATAGAATAAGGATAAATAAGAAAATAAAGACAGAATAATAAAAATACCAATGAATAGTATAGGTGATGAGCTTTTTATGTGTATCCCGTAAAATATCTGGTACTACGATATCTCAGATTTCCAACCTAAGCACACAAACTCAGGATCATCAAAAAGTGACCTAGTGAGTGGTAAAATGAGAGAAGCAGTAATATATACTATAATAGTACAATAATGATAATATATAATACATATCAAGGTAATAATGATACAATATAAATATTCTAATAATCGGTATATCGATATTATAAGTATGTTATTAATAATATAACATCCTCAATACCTAGCATATTATAACAGTGTTACCTTTATAATTTTATAGAATACATAATTATAAATGATAATAATGACAATTAGGAAGAGTTATATGTATCATCCTCAATATAACTCATAACAATGACAATCTGGAATTATTGTGTATATTGTATTTATTTTATATACTGAGACTTAGCGTATATATGTGAGAGTATTTTCGCCCGGCGTATATATGTCGCTGTAGCGTCCCCGTATCCACGGGATCTGGACGTTACATTCTTCCTCTCAAATGAACTGAAACAAACACGACCTAAGACACAATGATGAAAAGCCAGTGTTGATACAACCTTGGAATGATGAGGCATGAAAATACAACTCTCCCTTTGATAATGGATATAATGGTTATTTTCTGAGTTCAAAACTGATACATTTAAATCTCAAACTTGAGTACAAAACTGAATATATTGATACTCTCCTTTATACACATGCTCCTTCATCCAAATGAGGCCAAACAAGCGGTCCCTAAGTGACCGTGATGAAAAGCCAGTGATACTACAATATTGACATTATGTGTGAGAACAAATAAGATATATCATAATGGGATGAGGTGGCATGAAAATGCAGCTCTCTCCCAGAGATAAGATGGAATTGGCAAATTTCTGAGTCACTCACACAAATTTCTCTCTTCCCCTCTCAGATTTTAAGTTTTAAATTTTGAGATTTTAATGTATCAGTTTTGAGCTCAATTTCAAGTTTTGAATGTTTCAGTCTTGGGCTTTGAATGTATAAGTTTTGAACTCAGTTCTGAATTCTGAATGTATAAGTTTTGAGTTTTGAATGTACAAGTTTTAAGCTCTACATGTATCAGTTTTAAGCTCAGTTTTGAGCTTTATATGTTAAATTTTTGAGGTTTGAATGTATCAGTTTTGAATTCAATTTTGAGCATTGAACGTATCAGTTTTGAATGACTCGGTTTTGAGCTCTGAATGTATCAAGTTTGAAGCTTGAATGTATCAGTTTTGAGCTTTTAATGTATCAGTTTAGAGCTTTGGTTGTATAAGTTTTGAGCTTTAAATGTATCAAATTTTAGCTCAGTTTTGAGCAGTGACTGTATCAGTTTTAAGGTTAGAATGTATCGATTTTGAACTCAGTTTTGAGATTTGAATGCATCAGTTTTGAAGCTTTGAATTTATAAAGTTTTGAGTTTTAAATGTATCAGATTTGAGCTCAGTTTTAAGCTTTGCATGAAAAACCAAACCTGTATGGAGGTATTCTCACCATGAAGTGATTACATGAGATCTTTTATATTTTTCTTAGAAGTTAATGTTCTTTTTTTAAAATTTTTTAATTCAAATCCTTCTTCCATTCTTCCTCAAAACAAACAAAACTTTAAGGAAGAGCGGAAGAGGAATTCCCCGCTTCATTCTCTCTTCTTTTACTCTATTCCCTCTTCCCCTCAACAAACCCCTGGTTAATTTGTCTGACTTAGATGTGACTTAAGTCAGAAAAACCAACTCTCCGTTGAATTTAGTTCAGTTTCTAGGTCCCCAATTCTTAAACAACTGTTATCTTTTCTCTTAGTCAAGTTTTGTTTGCTCCTTATTTTTTTAGCGATCATTTTCTTTCTGATTATTTTCTGGGGTTTTCTTTCTAGGTTTTCAATAAAATTATTTTTACTTTGTTTTTTATTTTATCTCAATGATTGTCAATCTCTTCTACTAATATTTTTCAACCTTTCAAGATTATTTTTCAACCTTCCATCCAAATTGGCATGGATGAACTATGAACAAATGGGAAATAATCCTAGTTTCAAGCTTTTTGTTGATGGTAAGCTTTAAACCATTTTAATTATTTACTAATTCTTTTTTATTATCAGTATTTTCTATTGCGCAGTTTTTTTTTCATATATTTCATATTATGTTTACTGGCCTCCTCAAAAGTTTCAAGTAAGAATATAACAATGATAGACGAATTTAACCTGCAAGCATATCCACATCTTTACAACACACCTCCACAATCTTGTTCAATAAATTTCCCTGTGTAAGCAATTTTATTTTCATAGACATTTTTTTTATAAATATTTAAATAATTTTTTATTTTGGGGATTTCGCTACTACCCTCTATATCAAATCGTAATTAAAAAAAACTCAGCTCGCTACAACTTCTTCTTTTTTAAACCATTCAGGTGCGCTCATGTGTTAAGCCCAGAAACGCTCCTCAGCGGTAAAAGACGTAAAAGCCCACAGTAATCATCTTCGAAAACATACGAACTGGTATATAGAAAATTGCGACTATGATCGTAGTCCTCACAAAAAATGTCATATTTTTGAATCTTTATAAGACTACGATCATGATCCCAGTTCTCACAAATAGTCGCAGTCCTCACAAAAATGCCATATTTTTGAGTCGTTATAGGACTGTAACTATAGGACTGCGATCATGATTGTTGTTCTCATAAAAATGTCTTATTTCTGAGTCTTTATTAAGTCTGTGATTATGATCACAGTTCTCAAAAAACACAATTTTCCTTCCTATATTGGGATTGCGAAAATGATCGCAGTCATCGTAAAATGTCTTAATTTTCAATTAATAAAAGGAGTGCGACCATAGTCGCAGTTTTCTAATAAAGGACCGCGATCATGAGTCGCAATCCTCATATTTGTTTCGCCGTCATTTGCAGATTCCTGTTCATCGACATCGAATGATGCCCAATACTTTTCAGATTTAAAAACCACATCGATCTCCAACTCCAACACAAACGAAACTCATTGCGAGCATTAATAAACGAGATCTGTAAAAAATTGATCTCAAAAAAATTTAGTGCGGGGGACTCCGTGCCCCCTTCCAACCCCGCGACGACTTGACCGTGCAGGTCGATCCGCGAATTACTCTGCGTCGGGGTCAGGGTTGAGGGGAGAGCAATGTCGGGGGCGATGGGGAAGGATAAAAAAGAAAATGAAAATATATAAAAAAGTAGTTGTTGGAAGAAATCAATTTACGCTAATGTGGATGAGACTGTAGCGAATAAAAATAGAGGGGTGAGTCTTTTTTCTAATTATGAAGTAAATTAGGTAGTTGTAGCGAATTTTTTTTTTATATACAGGGAGAATGAATAATGTAATCTTTCCTGATAGGGGTGGAAATTAAAAACATAAGTTGAGAAAAAATTCTGAAGGTTAGTTTCAGAATTTAAATATGGGATTAGTAATTTTGTAAATTTTTTTGTATATTGACTGCAGTTTTATTCCATTTAAGGCAAGCTATTTGGGATCCTAAGAAATAACAATGAAGGCTGTGAAGAGGAATTCTACAGCTAGTTTTTCTTTTAAAACTTAAAAACAGTTTGTACTACTTGATTAAGTCTAGAAGGACTTATTATTTCTAATGTTTTGATTTTTGTTCTATATTAGTGCAAATGTGATCACATTATTGAAAAGTTGGATGAAGCTTTTAGCAGACAATATCGTAACTTATTGGGCTCTTGGTTTTGCCTTTGCACTTCTATTTTCTTTAACGCTAAGCTCAAGTCTGTGACTATTAGGAAAAATATTTTCTTGTGTTTGATTTTTATTTTTATTTTCTTTCTAAGGTAGAGGTTGTAACCATAATGAAAGTTATAAAATTGCATACTATGTGCTTTTGAATGTTCAATAAAATTTTCATCTTGATTTTGAGCAATAGTTATCAGTTCAGGTTCAAAAGATTGAATGGTGTTGCCAGAAAAGATTAAACAAATAAACATAGATTATCGATGAGTATGTCATATGTAATGCATGGAAATAGATTTGCTTTATTATTTGGATTGTAGAGATTTTTTTTTAGTTCAATGGATTACACAATTTAGGAGAGTGCAATGAGAAGCGGGAGTCCTCAAAATTAAGAAGAGAGAAAAGTTTTTATTAGAAGATTATATTTTAAGAAGGAAAAAAACATAAGAAGATATTTGGTTACTTATTTGGATGGCAATATAAATAAAACTGGACTTAGAAAGAAAAGAGAACCTTAAAAAAAAGAAAACTATTGACAGAGAAAACGGATTAAATCTGGCAAAAAAAAAAAGGATTTCTTTGTTGGCATTTAAATCTGGGATTTGATTTATCTTGCATCTAATCTCAGCTGTCCATATGCGGTGGATGACTGAACAAAAGAAGTGGTCTCCACTACTCTTTGCAGTGGAGAGGATCCAAATCCAGAGAGAGAGATGTTGCTGTCATGACAGTTTGCTGGCTAGTCAGAATTTTTTTCTCAGAAATATAGGAGTAATGCATCTTTGCTCTCATCCATTAGCTCTTATATTACTTTCTGGTAGCAAAATATGCCAGAAAAAACTAGGAAAAACTTTTGTTCGATGCCGTATTAGGGGAGTTGCTAGAAGAAGAGTTAGAGATGTGCTTCTGATGTTGGAACTGGAAAAGCAGTTGATGCTAACACTGATGCTACTGCTGATGCTGGAGCTGGAGCTCATAGTGCAATTAATACAACTACTGATGACAGGGTGTTTGCTGCAACACCATGGAAAGTTCAAATTCTAATGGAGTGGAAGTCACTATGATAGACCAAGAACTGTTGCTGTTTTCTTTGTGTTACTACTGTTTTTTGTGTTTATATGTTGGGAGAAGGAGTGCCACACTTTCATGGATGTGTAGATTGACAGACAATGGCTATTTTTAATGAATGGAAGTATCCCTACTCTCAAATTGAGATTATTTTTATTGAATATCTCAGCATATCATGAGTCTTAACATGTAAAGTTCGAACATTTTTATATCAGTCTTTTAAGAAATAAATCTTAAGACACGGTTCATTATCTATCAGATTTTTCTTAATGTTTTTATTTTGTTTGTTTGGGTCCATGTTACATGTGAAAAATTTATGTTCTAATTGTTTGCCGTAATCCGTTCTGCTAACTATGAGAAAGCAACTATTCAGTTCTAACATTTAAAATGAACTTTTCACTATTCCAGTTACCATTTTAGCTGCAAAATGATGATGATTTAAACAAAATCTCATTAAATAACTTGTAGCAAACTTTCCATGTCCAATTAACAAACAAAGATTTACAGGAAAGCTGGCTACAAAATTGAGTGATCTTTGGGACATCCTTTTCTCTGTACTCTTCCCTTTTGAGCCAGACAACTGAATAAAGCCATGATCTGCATTCCCACCATCAGCATCAGACGTGCAGAAATTCTTGTGTTTAGGCCCATAAATTAATTCGGTTCCGCAAGCATATTCTTCTTCTCACCAGTAGATGGTGCCTAATAAATTGATGGTAAATTGTAAAAGACCTCCCTGCTTTGTGATGATTTCATAAAAAAATCTCCTTGTACTGTTGAAAGGAGCATAAAACGCTCTTGTCCTATCAAATCTAATAGAAAATAACTTGTACCAATGTAGGATTCGACAATAAATTCTTTTGTTCCATTGAATTTAGCAAAGAACACACTTAGACAAGTTAAGATATGATAAGTCATTGTTCATTATTTTAGATTCGACGGAAATTGTAAAATATTATAATAGTATAGAAGTGGTGTTGAAAACTTGAAATTAACCAAGTGAGTTTTTGTGGAAATTTGAGCTGAATTTTAGGCGAGACCTGCTACTCGAAATGCACGAGATATGCTTTGAATGTGTTTTCCTTCCATTGGCGATGAATGTGGTATATTCACATGATCAATTTCGGTTCCGAATGAATGAGATATTCAAGTCAGAAGTTAGCCTAAAATAAGAGCAAAATTGGATCAAGAAGAGTGAAAACTTTTTAGATTCAACATTGAAAGTGGTATGCGAATGGATGTGTCTATTTGGTGAACGGATGTGCCTGTTCGGAAAGGTTGTGCCCGTTCCATGCGAACAAATTTGTCTGTTCGGAAAGATTGCACCCGTTACAACTGAAAGTTTTCCTCCGATTCCTATATAAAGAGTAGAATACCACTCCAAAGACAACCAAAAACACTCGGAATTCATTTTCCTTCTTCTCCTCTCTGAATACAAGGACTGTTCAAATAAAAATTCTTTTCAGAATTTTTGTAGTCCTTTGTTCTGTTTCAACTTCCGGTCAAGTGGAAGGTAGGGTTAACTTTGGTTCGATTATACGTGATTTTGTAGAGTGCTGCGCAGAACACGTGAAGGAGTGTTGTCTCTTGGGAGACCAGCGTCTATTATCCCGTTTGCACTATAACAGAGACATAATTGTCTTAAGGAGATTCACTATGCGCGTATCTTACTCTAAAATCTAATTTTTATTCTGTTATTCTGTCCGTTTATACTAACGTTCAGTTTTGCACGAACTATTATTAATAAATATTTATCTTGTGTAAATATTGATTGTGGAATTATTGAATTCCAACATATTCTTTGTCTATTTGAACTAATGTTCTTATTGCAGGGATTATACTGAATAACGTATTCATTCTGGAATATTTATTTTAATAAATATTATTACTAGATAAATTATTGTTGAATTATTTATCTTGCAGATTTATTGCTAATACGAGATTAACTAAATATCAGTCCAATTTGTGTCTAAGGAAGGGATTTCAAAAGTCGTTCTATAATTAAGGAATGTTCAATTGAACGAAAAATCTCCCACCTGATTTTCACCGACTTGGCTGATTGGACCGATTGATCTTGATCTTGAATTGGATTGTCAAGACCAACATTCTTAAGACAATTATGTGATTTTCTAGTGCAAGTTGCATCAGGAGTTTAATTTTTCGTACCGAGATTTCATATTGCATAATTTCTGTTTTATTAAATATCAACATGGGATCTTTTCTTTTTAAAGAATTTATTTATGGAAGTTATTTTGACAAATTTTAGTTTTCTCAAAATTACCGAGGACGTATATTGAAGTTCCTAACTTCTACCCTGCATTAAACTACAAAAATGATTAGTACTAATCAAGAGAGTACCAGTGGGACACTGAATGTATCAAACCAGAATGTGATGCCTGCTCCCCTTCCTATCCTCAAAGTGGAGAATAAAAATCAAAGAGATTCAGTGAGTTGTGTGCTTTAGTATAAACTACCAAAATCATAGTACCATACACTCTTTAGCAGAATGAGATTGCTGATAGTGAGAACAGAACTTTAAAAGAGATGATCAATTTTATACTCCTAAGTTCTGAAACACCACAGAACTTGTGGGGGGAGCCTTGTTAACCGCAAACAAGGTATCCCATAAGAAACTTGGTCTTATTCCATTTGACTTGTGGGATGGAATGTCTCCTTCCTATCTTTACCTCAAAATGTGGGGGTGTCATGTAAAGGTACCAACATCACTATCTATTTGGGTCGGAAAAAGGTTCTTAGTCGATGTAAGATTTCTTTGAGTGGTTGAAAAATTATAACGGAACGATTCCGATTACAAAAGAGGGAAGAAGACTCGGTTCTCCCCTTTGTTTAAAGCTGGGTTCTTTGAGCAGCGATGGAAAGTGATCCTTGTTCTTCGTTGACCGGCCGATTGTCTAGCTTCTCTTTATGATGTCTCGAAGATTAATCAGAGAGGAACTCTGTTTTTAACACACGAAATGTTTAGAGTCCACTGATCACTCCTTTTTCTCCAAAAGTCCTCTTTGGATGCAAAAAGAAGAGTCTCTTGATTCAAAAACAGTTCTCTGATTCCAAAAAGAGTCCCTTCCTTCATAGCGACTCAGGCTATTTATAGGGAGTCATAGGGGTATTATTGTCTCCTAAAATCCCTCCATAACGGGGATTAACTCCCCCATTATGTGGGGAGTTAATTGACCCAGTAATGGGGGTCAGTTACAGCAAAAACGCGGGCCTCGCGCTGGACGCGGACCTTGCGTTGCTTGTTGTAGACGCTGGCGTCTTAAAACACAGACTTGCTCAAACTCACGTTTGAAGTGAGACACAAGGTTTCTCAGACCCGCGTCTGAAGTGGAGCGCCAAGTTGGTCAGACTCGCACTTGACCTGGAATGAGGGGTTACTCAGACTCGTGTCGAACGCGGGCTTGCTCAGGCCCGCGTTTGAAGTCTCCACACTTCTTGAGGCGTGAGGTCCGCGTTTCAGATCAAAATGCGACCTTCGCATTGAAGTGAGGTTCGCGTCTAATAACTTGTCCTTGGTGATTTTTGGACAGTTTACAGAACTCCCACCAAAGTTTTCAATACTCCGTGATTAACTGAGACGAATTTTAAAATACTTTGAATTTCGATTGAATTTGGGCTCCCTATGATTGGACTGGCAATTGAGATGCCTTGAGGTTGATCCTCTCTGGATTGTGGTCTTTGTGAGTGTATTGTTAAACTGCTTTAAGCCTCTAGGAAAGATCATCACAAGTGTCTTAAAACTCAGTCTAGCACTTGTCATGAGCTCTGGTTTGCTTGTGGTGTACTGTTGAACCGGTGGAGTTGTCAATTGCTCTCGCCAGTATACTGTTGAACTGATTACAGAAGCAGGGACATACTCCTTGTATGTAAGAGAACGCAGCCCTCACAGACGCGGCTGTCACACTGATTAAGTGGAGATGCGAACTTCAGTGGAGTTGAGACGCGATTCTCAATTGTTATAGAGACGCGGCTCTTGATTGATGTGGAGATGCGGCTCATGATTGCCGTGGAGACAGCTTTCAATGCTGTTAAGACGTGGCCCTCGTTGAGACGCGGCTCTTGGCACGCGAAGATCGCGTTAGATGTTTCGAGGCGCAAACGCAGGCACTGCTTGGGACACGTGTCTAGCTCAGGGACCCAAAGGTTGTTGAGAATTTTCGGTCATGAATGTCCACATGTCTTGCTTAGACTGGATTTGAGATTCGCGCGTCAAATTAAGGCCATTAAGAACGGCTTTGAGTTTACACTGTTAATTAAGACCATTAGAGAGCCTATAAATAGGCTAAGAGTCCCTTAATAGCCATTCAATTTTACTGTCTTCTTCCTCAAGTGTGTACTTTGAAGAACTTCCAGAGTTTTGGGATCTTCAGAAGATCCTAAAGCTTTAATGCTTTCTCGCAATCTTTTTCAAAGATTATCACTGTCAAGTGACCTCAAAGTCTCTAGCATTCTTGTTGCCGCATCCTGATAGACAATTTCTTTCAAAAGATCCTTTCTTCAGGTAGGAAATGGCTTTTGCCATTGTCGCATATGGCTAGACACTGTCTTCTCGAAGTTTTGCTATCGCTGATCATGAAGAGACACTGTCTTTTAACTTCTTTTTGAAGTTCTCGTCATCATTGAATCATGAAGAGACATTGTCTCTTAATTTCTTTCTAAAGTTTTCAAATCTTCTTTTGAAGTTGGACAGTCGATTTAGGATTCATGAGTCCATGCTTGATTTGCAGACGCGACTATCGCGTTAATGAGTAGAACGCGAATTTGGTGACTTTTGAGTCCCGATCTTTTTGACGCGAATTTGGTGACTTCATGAGTCCTAACTGTTGGCCCAAGGTTACAATCACCCGTTTTATTGAGTTTTGATGATTACAAAATATATATAGTTATTTGTACTAATCATGTTTATTGTTTAAGTGTGTTTCAGGGGTCTAAGGATTCATGGAGTGTTCTTCCCTAAAGGAAGGTTGTTTTGACTCAAGTCGGTTCATTTCGGGTTCAAGATACAAGATTTTCAAGATCACATATGGAGGAGCCCACTTGAAGACTTTGTAGTCACCTAGAACCTATGTAAGACTTAGTTTGTTAAAGTTTGAGGTTGTGGTAAATTGGCTCAAGAATACACACACATTTTCAAAAATACAGTTTTTAGTTTTGGTATTTGATTTAAGTTCATGCTTTGATTTCTATACATGATTCAAATTTTTTACAAATTTTATATCTTGTTTATATCATGTATATCTATCTTTACAGCATGATACTTAGCCATATATCCCTACAAAATTATTTTGAAAATTTTCCCAAGTCCAGAAAATTTCCTTATTCAAATCTGTTTTCAGGCCTGGTGGTCGACCGGACCTATTCCAGGCCAGGCCGGTCGACCGGCCGGTCGACGCGCCCTGTGTCCAGGACGTGCACGTTTGTGCACGTCTGTCGGTCAACCGAGCAGTCGACCGACCTGAAACAGCTTGCTCTCTGTTTTTTGTCGGTCGACCGCCAGTTCAAAATGTAGTTTTCCCCTTGCGGCCGGTCGACCGACCGGTCGACCGAGTCCAACGGCTATATGCCAATTGGGCTGCCGGTCGACCGGCCGATCGACTGACAGCCGGCCCTGCTGCCCCAACGGCTGTTTCTCTTTGGTGATTTCTGATTTTGTTGCCTTTTTGTGTGGCAGATATTTTTGATAATTTGGGGACTATTTTTTGACCAAATAAACTTAATTTAATTATGTTTTGATCCCCTCCTCTCCCTATAAATAGAGGGGATTGGTCTCTTGCAAAAACACAAGAAATATACCTAGTTTTCAAGTTTTCAAAAGAAAGAAAAAGTTTCAAAAGCTCTCAATTCTCTAGTGCTTTCTTGGCTATTGTTTTTCAGTTGTGTTTGCAAGCAATTTTCATTTACAACTGAGTTTGTTTTTCTCACTACACTTCTAGAGCCAAAATTCCCTCCTCATTCTATAAGAAAGTTGTAAAGAGAAGTTTGTAAGAAGTTTGTGATCCTTTTGGTGATCACTTGGCTACTTGTTCTTTCTTGTTGAGATACCTCTTCGGTAGAGGATTGTATTGGTGGAGTTCGGTACTCCGGTCTTCGGTAGACCTTGTAAAGTTCCTCGGTGGATAGTGGAAACCCTTCACGGCGGTGAAGGCGGGGAGTAGAGCGGTGGCTCGAACCTCGAAATAAATACTTTGTGTTTGCGATTGATTTTCTCATTGCTCTTCATTGCTCTTCAATTCTTGCTTGTGTTATTGCCTTTCATTTATAACTTGTGATATATCTAGTGTGCACTTCATTATTGCTTCCAATTCATTTCTTGCTACATTGTCGATCATTACTCATACAACAAGATTGCAATACGCACCTCTAACTCTTATCTAGAGGAATCACGAGGAAGGAGTTCAGAGCCCTTCACCGGGTATTCGCCTTCTAGTCTTATTTTGAGTGATCGTTGTATCCTTTATTCATACTTGTTTTAAAAAGATCTTTAGATTAGCATTTACACCTATTCACCCTCCCTCTAGGTGTTTTTCAATTGGTATCAGATCTAGATCTCTAGGCTCTTGGCTTAACAACCTTAGAGAGATCCTTTATTTGCTAATCACCACATTCATTTTTCATACTCATTCACTTAGTAAAAATGGCCGAAGGAATTAAGACCCCACCAAAGTTTGATGGCCTTAACTTTCCCATATGGAAAGTTAAGATGACCGTATTTTTGCAATCTCTAGGAAGCCGGGTTGCAAAGGCGGTGACCAAACCATTTCGTGCACCCATTGGTGATGAGGCCACTTGGTCCGAAATAGAGACAAGAATTTGATGCTAATGCTAGGGCACATTATGCATTGCTTCAAGCACTTAATGATGATGATATCTCTAGAGTTATTCATTGCAAATCTGCACATGAAATTTGGACTCACTTGCTTGTCACTCATGAGGGGACTTCACAAGTTAAGAGGGCTAAAATAGACCTTCTTCGTTCCCAATATGAAAATTTTTCTATGAATGAAAATGAAACCATAGATGATATGGTTACAAGATTTACAAAGATTACTAATGGACTTTCTTCTCTAAGTGATGCTATTGACAACGACCAAAGAGTAAGGAAGATCATCCGGGCTCTTCCTCCTTCTTGGGAAGTCAAAGCCACTACTTTGAAGGAACTCAATGACAAGGAGGAGATGGAGCTTATAGGTCTCATTGGGAACCTCAAGACCCATGAGATGGAAAGAAAACCAAGAGAAGAAATGACACCCTCCAAGAAGAAAGCTATTGCCTTCAAGAGTCAATCCACATACTCCGACGAAGACGATGAAGAAGAAGATGATGAAGAGCTCTCACTTCTTGTTAAGAACGTTCGGAGGATGTATAACAAGGCAAAGTTCCACAATAGGAGAAGATGGCAAGGTAAAAAAGAGAAGAAAATTATTTGCTTCAATTGCCAAAGACCGGGTCATATTGTTGCGGAATGCCCGGATAAAGTCAAGCCATCCACCTCCAAGAAGCCTTACAAGAAGAAAGCTTTAAAGGCCACTTGGGATTTCCAGAGTGAATCCGAGGAGGAAGTTGACACCGCCAACATGTGCTTCATGGCTAATGAAAGCACAAGTAAGGTAACCCCCGACACTTCTTTTGATTGTGAGCTTGCCATGGATGAACTAGGAGAAGCATTTGAAGAACTCTCACATAACTATGATTTTCTTAAGAAAAAATATTTGAAAATGAAAAAGGAAAATGAATCTCTTAATCACCAAGTTTTCTCTCTTACTAAAGAAAAAGATGAATTACTTTCCACTTTAGTTTCTACACAAAAGATTTTGATAACTATAAGATTTCTTGCAAAGGTAAGTTTTCACAAGTTAATGAAAATGAGATTTCCATGCTAAAAGAGAAAATTGATTCATTAGGAGTAGTTTTGAAAAAGTGTGAATTTGATAAGAATAGACTTGAGGCTATGTTTCCTAAGAAACAAGCCCCTAAGAAGCAACCACATGCTATTCATGCTCATGCTCATAAATCACAACCTTTACATCATGCCAAACACCCAAACATGCTCACACTCCACACACACATCATGCATTCATGTATGGGAAAGTATTTTCATGCACATATTGTGGCCGTAAAGGTCACTTAGTTAAGTTTTGCTATGATAAACTTAATGCATCTCGTCATAATGTTTGGGTTCGAAATACTAACTTTCAAGGACCCAAGAAAATTTGGGTACTAAAGTCAATGAATTTGTTAAATGATGTAGGTACTTTCCAAGGCCCAACGACGTAAAGGGTTGTGGTATCTTGATAGTGGTTGCTCAAGGCACATGACTTGGGATATCAACAACTTTGCAACCCTATCAAGATACCATGAAGGTGGCACCGTCACCTTCGGAGATGATGCCAAGGGAAAATCATCGGTTTTGGTAATGTTAAACTTGGTACATCCCCTTTAATAGAAAATGTTGTTTTAGTTGCTAGCCTCAAGCATAATCTCTTGAGTGTTAGGCGACTTTGTGATAAAGGTTTTGATGTTGTTTTTGATAATTTAGTTTGTAAAGTTATTGATAGACTATCTAATACATGTATATTTTTTGGTTTTCGTGAAAGCAATGTTTACATGATTGATATGTCTAATATGTCTTGCAATATTACTTGTTTGAAAGCCCTCGATGATGACTCTTGGTTGTGGCATAGAAGATTAGGCCACATTTCTTTTGACCATCTATCTAGGTTAAACAACAAGGAAATGGTGAAAGGTATTCCTTACTTGAACTTTGAAAAGGACCGCGTTTGTGACGCGTGCCAACTTGGGAAACAAACCAAGTCCTCTTTCAAGTCAATCAAGGATATCATGACATCACGTCCCTTGGAGTTGATCCATATGGATTTGTTTGGTCCTACTCAAACCAAAAGTCTAAGTGGGAATCATTTTGCATTTGTTTTAGTTGATGATTTTTCGCGTTTTACTTGGGTTTTCTTTTTAGAGCACAAAATCAAGCCTTTTCATCTTTTCAAGCCTTTAAGAAAAGAGTTGAAAAGAAAAAGATTCTTCAATTTTAAGAATAAGAAGTGATAGAGGAGGTGAATTCATTAACCTACCCTTTACCACTTTTTGTGAAGAACATGGAATTAAGCATGAATTATCTTGTCCTAGAACTCCACAACAAAATGGAGTAGTTGAGCGGAAAAATCGGACATTACAAGAGATGGCTAGAACAATGATTAATGAATATGGTCTTCCTCATTATCTATGGGCCGAGGCCGTTAATACATCGTGCTATATATCAAATCGTGTTTTCTTATGCAAAAATACTTCAAAAACATCTTTTGAGATCTACTTTTCTAGAAAGCCAAATGTTTCATACTTTAAAGCTTTTGGATGCAAATGCTTTGTTTTGAATACAAAAGATAACTTAGGTAAATTTGATGCAAGGTCTTATGAAGCAATTTTTGTTGGTTACTCAAATACTAGTAAAGCTTATAGACTCTTCAATAAGTCATCTTTGACTATTGAGGAATCAATACATGTAAAATTTGAGGAATCTAATGTGTTTGTTAAGAATGTTGTAGAAATAGATTCTTTACATGAAGACATGGAGAAAGTTACCTTGAAGGACTCACCTACTATTAAAGGCATGCCAAAGAATGATGAAGGAAATGAAACTAAAGAAAATGAGGCTCAAGGAAATGAAATTTAAGGAGTTGAAGTGGAGCCTACTCAACAACTTCCAAAGGATTGGAGATACAATCCACATCATCTCAAAGATCTTATTTTAGGTGAAGTATCTCAAGGGGTAACTACTCGTGCTAAACTTCATGATTTTTGTGGACACTATGCTTTTATTTCACACTTTGAACCCAAGAACATCCTCGAAGCCGAGGCCGACTCATATTGGTTGCTAGCAATGCAAGAGGAGCTCAATCAATTCGAGCGCAACCAAGTTTGGCACCTTGTTCCTAGGCCCCACGATAGACCAACAATTGGTACTAAGTGGATCTTTAAGAACAAGTTGGATGAGTCGGGTAATGTCATTAGGAATAAAGCTAGGTTAGTTGCCCAAGGTTACACTCAAATCAAAGGTATCGTTTTTGAAGAAACCTTTGCACCCGTAGCACGGCTTGAAGCCATACAGATGACACTTGCATTTGCTTCTTATAAAGATTTTAAGCTTTTTCAAATGGATGTTAAAAGTGCTTTCTTAAATGGTTTTATTGAAGAGGAGGTGTACGTTGAACAACCCCCCAGGTTTGTTGATCCTACACATCCGGATTTTGTTTTCAAACTTGACAAAGCTCTTTATGGTTTAAAACAAGCCCCTAGGGCTTGGTATGAAAGGCTTTCTTCATTTCTAATTTCAAATAGTTTTAAGAAAGGAAAATAGATACTACTTTGTTTACAAAACATGTTGAAAATGATATTCTTATTGTTCAAATTTATGTGGATGATATCATATTTGGTTCTACTAATGAAACACTTTGCCAAACTTTTGAGTCATGCATGAAGGAAGAATTCAAAATGTCTATGATGGGTGAGCTCAACTATTTCCTTGGTCTCCAAGTCAAGCAAAAGAAGGATAGAATCTTCATCAATCAAGTCAAGTACACAAAGGAACTTATCAAGAGATTTGGGCTTGAAGGAGCTAGAACATGCAACACTCCCATGGCCACTACTACAAAGCTTGACAAGGATGAACAAGGTAAAAGTGTAGACATTAAGATTTATCGTAGCATGATTGGTAGCTTGTTGTATTTAACGGCTAGTAGGCCGGATATTATGTTTTCGGTTTGTCTTTGTGCTCGTTTTCAATCGTGTCCTAAAGAGTCCCATTTAGTTGGGGTTAAACGCATTATTAGATACCTTAAGGGCACAATTGAAATGGGTTTATGGTATCCGAAAATCGGCCAATTTTCAATGACGAGTTTTTCGGATGCTGACTATGCGGATTGTAGGGTAGATAGGAAGAGTACAAGTGGAACATGTCAATTTCTTGGTAATTGTCTTGTTTCTTGGTCTTGCAAAAAGCAAAATTCGGTAGCCCTTTCAACCGCCGAGGCAGAGTATGTTGCAGCCGGAGCTTGTTGTGCACAAGTTCTTTGGATGAAACATACTCTCCTTGACTATGATTTGCATTTTGACCATATTAAAATATTTTGTGATAATACTAGTACTATTCATATGACCAAAAATGCAAATCAACATAGTAAAACTAAGCACATTGACATTCGGTATCACTTTCTTAGAGATCATTATGAGAAAGGTGATATTGATATTGATTATGTTTCTACCGATTTTCACTTGCCGATATTTTTACAAAACCACTAGACTATGCTCGATTTTCATTTATTTGTGGTGAGTTGAATGTTTTTATTATGGATTTATGACAGAATTTTTTTTTTTACAATGTTTACCCTTTTTGATGTATGACAAAAAGGGGAGAAAAAGTTAGTTATTTTTGACTTTGGAGTTTATGCATTTTGAATTTTGTTTTGTGCATTGTGTTTTGTATATTTTTTTTTGGAGTTTATGCATTTTGAATTTTGTTTTGTGCATTGTGTTTTGTATATTTTTTATACTTTATGTACATAGTCATTCCTTTATACATAGCATAATTTGAGGGGGAGCTTCCAAGCTCTTTTCCCATATTTTAAAATAACTCATATGTTTTGTCATCATCAAAAGGGGGAGATTGTTGGCCCAAGGTTACAATCACCCGTTTTATTGAGTTTTGATGATTACAAAACATATATAGTTATTTGTACTAATCATGTTTATTGTTTAAGTGTGTTTCAGGGCTCTAAGGATTCATGAAGTGTTCATCCCTAAAGGAAGGTTATTTTGACTCAAGTCGGTTCATTTCGGGTTCAAGATACAAGATTTTCAAGATCACATATGGAGGAGCCCACTTGAAGACTTTGTAGTCACCTAGAACCTATGTAAGACTTAGTTTGTTAAAGTTTGAGGTTGTGGTAAATTGGCTCAAGAACACACACATTTTCAAAAATACGGTTTTTAGTTTTGGTATTTGATTTAAGTTCATGCTTTGATTTCTAGACATGATTCAAATTTTTACAAATTTTATATCTTGTTTATATCATGTATATCTATCTTTACAGCATGATACTTAGCCATATATCCCTACAAAATTATTTTGAAAATTTTCCCAAGTCCAGAAAATTTCCTTATTCAAATCTGTTTTCAGGCCTGGCGGTCGACGGGCCGGTCGACCGGACCTATTCCAGGCAGGCCGGTCGACCGCGCCCTGTGTCCAGGACGTGCACGTTTGTGCACATCTGTCGGTCGACCGACCTGAAACAGCTTGCTCTCTGTTTTTTTCTCGGTCGACCGCCAGTTCGAAATGTAGTTTTCCCCTTGCGGCCGGTCGACCGACCGGTCGACCGAGTCCAACGGCTATATGCCAATTGGGCTGCCGGTCGACCGGCCGGTCGACCGACAACCGGCCCTGCTGCCCTAACGACTCTTTCCCTTTTGGTGATTTCTGATTTTGTTGCCTTTTTGTGTGGCAGATATTTCTGATAATTTGGGGACTATTTTTTGACCAAATAAACTTAATTTAATTATGTTTTGATCCCCTCCTCTCCCTATAAATAGAGGGGATTGGTCTCTTGCAAAACACAAGAAATATACCTAGTTTTCAAGTTTTCAAAAGAAAGAAAAAGTTTCAAAAGCTTTCAATTCTCTAGTGCTTTCTTGGCTATTGTTTTTCAGTTGTGTTTGCAAGCAATTTTCATTTACAACTGAGTTTGTTTTTCTCACTACACTTCTAGAGCCAAAAATTCCTTCCTCATTCTATAAGGAAGTTATAAATTGAAGTTTGTAAGAAGTTTGTGATCCTTTTAGTGATCACTTGGCTACTTGTTCTTTCTTGTTGAGATACCTCTTCGGTAGAGAATTGTATTGGTGGAGTTCGGTACTCCGGTCTTCGGTAGACCTTGTAAAGTTTCTCGGTGGATAGTGGAAACCCTTCACGGAGGTGAAGGCGGGGAGTAGAGCGGTGGCTCGATTCTCGAAACAAATACTTTGTGTTTGCGACTGATTTTCTCATTGCTCTTTATTGCTCTTCAATTCTTTCTTGTGTTATGCCTTTCATTTATAACTTATGATATATCTAGTGTGCACTTCATTATTGCTTCCAATTCATTTCTTGCTACATTATCGATCATTACTCATACAACAAGATTGCAATACGCACCTCTAACTCTTATCTAGAGGAATCACGAGGAAGGAGTTCAGAGCCCTTCACCGGGTATTCGGCTTCTAGTCTTGATTTGAGTGATCGTTGCATCCTTTATTCATACTTGTTTTAAAAAGATCTTTAGATTAGCATTTACACCTATTCACCCCCCTCTAGGTGTTTTTCATTAACGAGTTTCGCGTTTTGAGATCTTAGACGTGAGTGTAGTGAAATTTGCGTCCTGAGATCTTAAACACGGGTCTCGTTTATGAGATTCGCGTTTGAGCTTCCAGACTTACAAAATTTTCTAAATCTGGAGTTCAGATGCGGGCTTCATCAGAATCTCGCATTTCAGCCGTTGGACGCGGATCTCATGTTGAGCTTCGCACCCAAGTATCTTGCCATGCTTTCCATCTTTGCGAGATTAACCCCCGGGTTCTCTCTTTTGCAAGCCTGACTATATCAACGGTGCTGACTTTACTGTCTCCTTCAGCCCGTGGAAAGCAGTTGCATTCACTGAAGCTAGCAAATTCATTCAATCGGCAGCCATTCAGGAAGTCAGAGCTTCTCTTTGGAGATGGCATCAAAAAGAGAGGGGGATTAGTATGGTGATTGAGACGGGAAAATAATAAAGAAAGAATTAAAGTTAGAAAGTCTTAGTCTCGTTTCAATGTAACCGTATAGTAAGGGCTAGACGGGTCGATCCATAGGGAAGGATGCGATGGAAGCTTTTCGGAACGATTTTCTCTAAAGTTAGCTTGAAAAAAAGAGATATTGGTTGTAAGAAATAGATTTAATTAAGCAAAAAGAATTATAGCTACTAATCGTCTTCCACAACCAAAGTATTAGTCTAAAAAAGTGAACATCACATTGAATTCATGAAGAATTATCTACCTTAGGGTTTTGATTGAGAATCAAGGAAGATGAATAAAAATATTGTAAACCCTAATTAGTGTGCATAAATAAAAATTAAACTATAGTTCATCCTAATTTCAAAGTATAGCATAAGAAAAGTCTACTTAACATTATGCTATCAAAGTATTTAAATATGAACTATGAATAACCATTAAAAAGTGCAACCCAATTAGTTAAACTTAATTATTGATTCATCTTCAAGAACACCAATTTAATCCTAGGGATTCTAACAAGCATAGATGCCAATCAGTTCATCTTTTAAACTAAATTTAGGTTGATTGAGAGATTAGAAAACTATAAGTTTAATTAGTTACTCATATTTTTATTTTTATTTTCAATTTTTATGAATAAGAAAAGTTGCATCAAACTAAAAGAAGAACAGCGAATAAGTTAAAGCAAAGAAAAAACTAAATTGAACTTAAAAGCAAGAAGAGTAAAAAGAATGAAGAACCTTATTTTATTAAATGTCATTGATCAATTACAAAGCTCCTCTGCTTCTTCAACAATCTTCTTCTCCAAATAAAAAAACAAAATAATACAAGAAAATTCGAAAAGAAAAAAGATCTAAAGGAAACGCTAGACTTGAGCTTCTGTGATCTGCCTCCTTTGTTGCTCTGCAGTGGTATTTATAGGAGATTTAAGATGTAAAATCCCAGTACAACTCTCCCACGAAAGCGCGTTGCCAGCTCTATCCATAAGGTCGCGAAAATGCGGCTATGGCCGCGTTTCTGCGACAAAAGTGTGGCCAATGGCTGTGCGCTTTCTCGCGTGGCCTCCTCTGGTCCGTCCATCTGGAAATCTATCCTCAGATCTTGATTTTAGACTCTGAATTTTGAAATGCGATGATCTCTTTAAATGACTTACCAAGCTATCTCCAAATTCGATTCAAATCCTTTATCTTTATCTTGTAGTGCAAGCAACCAGGTTCAAGTTGAAGTCCACCTCTGTCTTTAATTAGGATAAGGATCCATCTTATAATATCTTCTTCTCCTTTAGATAAATCCAAATTTAAATGGGATAGAAAAAAATGCTTCCTTTATCTTTCCTAATTACTCTTTATTTTCATATTTCTTGTGGGCTTTTGGCTTCTTTTGAGCTTTTTCTTGGGCTTTCTTGGATCTTGGAGACTTGCACATTACTAAATAATAAATGAATTAAATAGTAATATTTTATAAAAATTAAGTATGAAAATGTGAATGAAAAATATGCATTATTGATGACCAATCATTTGGTCTCGGATCCTCCCTTCACCAATCTTGTTCAAGGAAGCAACCGCAACAAGCATGATACATTTGAAGGACACAGGAAAAGGGATGTCACCAGTAAGGTCTTGGTTCCTCCCTTCACCAATCTTGTTCAAAGAAGTGATAGCGACGAAGAACCAATGCTCATTGGATAACTTTCTGCTGGTAAGAGCTTCCATAAGCCAAGGATTATGGCCTTATAAGGGAGGAAGACTTTCACACCAAATGGTCGGGTGGAATCAGAATATTTTACTGCATTTGACCTTGAGAAACGTCATTGTTCTTAAGAGGAGAGGAAGTGGACCTACTGTTCCTGGCCACAATCGAAAAGTCATGCTTAAAGGATCTTCAACATTTCAAGGAGCGAGTATAAGCTCTCGCTGAGCAAGAATGACTTTTTGTACTCCTTTTTGTAAGTCTTTTATCTTATTGAATAAGAGAGTATTTGTATCACTTTTAAATTCTGATATGAATAAAAGTGATAATCTTTCCTTCTTCTTTGTCTTGACTTTTGTGTTTTGAAAATCAGATAAGTAAAAGTGATTACCTTTGATTTGCTAGAGATGACGATTAACATAACTTAAAGTTTGAAAACTCTGTTTAAGAAATTTGAAAATGTTACTGTCAGAGATGTAATGTTAACTTGACAGAAGTTGAATTCGTAATTTGAACGAATTTTGTGGACTTGTTATCCTATTGATGAGAATAACAGGTGGAATTAAATCTACTAGGTGTGATGTTAACGTGACGGGTTAGGATTTGTAATTGGAATCAAATTGAATTGTCAGAAGTGTGATATTAACTTAGCATCAAGGAGATCTCATTTTCATTGAGAATTAAACGGAGAAAATCGCTATCATTAACTTAATAGCGAGGTGAATACTAGAGGTGTGTGATATTAACTTAGCATTTGACATCTCAGCTTCGATAAGAAAGCTCGAAGAAGATCGCTGTCATAGGTGTAGTATTTAATTAAATAATGAAATGGATGCTAGAGGAGTGATATTAACTTAGCATTGAATATTTCATTTTCAGTGGGAAAATCGAGAGAATCACTGTCATAGGTGTAGTGTTAACTTAACAGAGATTTATATTGCGGTATGAGAAATTTTAGTCAGAGGTGTAGTGTTAACTTGATTGAGAAATTTGATTTTGCGATTTGAGCAATTTGGTAGACTTGCATTCTATTGAAGAGAATTGACAAGTTGAAATTTTATCCGCTGGGGATATTGAATATATTAACTTTACAGTGAGGTACGTCAGAGGTGTAATATTAACTTGACATGTTTGATGTGTAAATCCGCTGGGGAAATAGTAACAACCTTTTTGAGGTCTTACCATTCCATGGATGAGAATTGATAAGGGATTTTGTACGGGAAAGTGGGACAAGTCCCTTAAGATTTTTAGCAAGCCCTCAGCTATCAATGGATTTGGTATGCCTTTACCAATTACTGTTTGAGTTAGGCTAGCCATGCTATTTCCCTCAGCATGATGAGTTGTCGAGGATTTTCCGTTGGACTTAAATGCCAACTACTTCCTCTATCCTTTAGCCGTCGGCGGCGTCAGATGTAAAGTATATGTTCTTGAGAAAAATGATAAGGCTAAAACTGAAGTTTTGCACTTGGTCTCTTTGATATTAACATCATGCATGGTGATGCTAACAACGTTTGGCTGGCTCAGCGTCGATCGACTGTGATGCGATCTGCTAAAGGAAGAAGGTCTTCTTCGGCGCTCTTCCAAATATTTTCGATCTGGAAGCTTTGATCAGAGGTGTAGTGTTAACTTGATCGTGAGAAGTGTGACAATGCTAAAATTGAAGTTCGTACTTTGTCTCTTCAATGTTAACATCATGCATCGTGATGCTAACAATGTTCGGTCGGCTCGGGTTGATCAATCGTGATGCGATCCGTTGAAGGAAGAAGCTCTTCTTTGGCGCTCTCCCAAACATCTTGGATCTGGAAGCTTTGATCAGAGGTGTAGTGTTAACTTGATCATGAGAAGTGTGACAAAGTTAAACCCGAAGTTTCGCACTTTGTCTCTTCAATGTTAACATCATGCATCGTGATGCTAACAATGTTCAGTTGGCTCAGTGTTGATCGACCGTGATGCGATCCGTTAAAGGAAGAAGCTCTTCTTTGGCGCTCTCCCAAACATCTTGAATCTGAAAACTTTGATCAGAGGTGTAGTGTTAACTTGATCATGTGAAGAATCATGTCAAGGATAGTACTTCTTCAAGAATCTGCCGTTGATCGGCATCATGAGCGTATCGCCGTCTGGAGTTATGAGGCGGTATGCTCCATTTGAGTAGACTGACTCTACTACAAATGGTCTTTCCAATTTGGGTTGAAACTTTCCTTTCATCTTATGAGTCATGACCATGGGTCTTTTGGCTGCTAAGACAAGGTCGCCTTTCTTAAAAATCCGTTCTCTGACTTTCTTGTTAAAGGCTCTGACAATCTAGTTGATAGAGCTCGATTTGCTACTGAGCTTGTAGGCGTTTATCGTCTAAAGCTTCCAACTCCTACAGGCACAGTCAGTGCTTCTCCTCATCTACCATTCTGGTTGTCAAAGCAACATGCAGAGATGGGATCTGGATCTCCAGTAGGAGTATAACTTCATATTCGTACATCAAAGAAAACGGCGTGGCTTTTGTCGGGGTTCTCACCATGTGTGGTAAGCCCATAAGCACTCGCCTAATTTGTTGTCCCAGTCGTGTTGACTTTTCGAGACAAATATCTTGAGAAGCTTCCCAATAGTCTTGTTGAAGGCTTCTACAAGGCCGTTAGCGACTGTATAGTATATCGTTGATGACACACTTTGGATTCTGAATTTGTTACAGAACCCTTGGAATGCTTAGTTGACGAATTGGGGCCCATTATCGTGGACGATTCATTGGGGCACAACAAAACGGTAGAGCACGTGATGCTTGATGAACTTGATCATGTTTGGTGTCATTACTTCCTTCAGGGGAACAACTTCTACCCATTTAGAGAAGTAATCTGTTATGGCCAAGATGAATCGATGTCCTCTTGATGTTGGAGGACTGATTGGTTCGATAACGTCCATTCCCCATATCTCAAATGGCCATGAGGAGGACGTTGGGTGAAGACGTTCCGGTGCTTGATGAACAAAGTCATCATGCATCGTGATGCTAACAATGTACGGAGCCAAGTCTTCTCTGCCGGTCTCCAAGCTTGGGTCCGGGTTGGTGAGCTCTGCACATACCATCATGAGCTTTTCTGAGTGCTTCATGTGCCTCTTTGTGTGAAAGACATCAGAGCAGGATTCCATCATACGATCAGTGATATAATGTCTACATGATCGCATTGTAATAGAATCGAGGAGCTTTCCTTCTGATAGCAGCTGCCTCCTTGGGGTCATCCGGCAATATGCCGTATAAGACGAAGTCGATGTAAGAGAATCACCAATCCCTAGGTTCGAGACTTGTCGAAGTCTCAAGAACTTTTTTAACTTGAAGGTCTTCTCTTAAAGTTTTACTATCTTCAAGGGCGAATTTGCAGCAGTACAAGTCGCGATTGTAGACGAGTACTTTCTGATGGATCCGGCTGGGAGGGCCAATGAAGCGGCGAGGGATGTTAGTGCATCTGCATGTACATTTTACTGACGCGGTACATGATCAATGTAGAAGTTTTTAAACTTCTCTGCCATGATAATGGTCGCATTGTGATAGGGTACAAAGTCTTCATGTCAGACTTCGTACTTCCCATGAACTTGGTTGACGATGAACTTCGAGTCACCGTATGCTTCGAGATTTCTGACTCCAATTTCTTTAATAAGTTGCATCCCAATCAAAAGAGCATTGTATTTCGAGATGTTATTGGACCATTGCTCCGTTAGAGAGAATGCATGAGGAATCATATAGTTCTGTAGGGAGATAAGTACTACGCCCACACCTGTGATGATATTTCCCTCGAGATTCATTCTTGACGCTCCGTCAAAAAATAACTGCCACACTTGTTCTTTCGAGGAGGCATTGATCAAGTTAACTTCAGCGATCTTGTTTGGGAGATCGTCATAAAGTTTTGAAGTTCCTGGAACTGGATGATCGGCCAGAAAGTCTGCCACAGCAATCTTTGACCGCCTTTTGTGGCATGAATTGCATGTTATATTATGAGAGCAATATGGCTCATTTCGTTAGACTGCTGTTCAGCGGAGTTGGACTTGTCATCAGCAATCGCAAAGGATTGACTCTGGAGATGACTTGAATGCGTTCCCCATGAGGTAGTGTCGCATCTTCTGGACAGCGAAGACCAACACTAAGCATTCCTTCTCGATTAGATTGTAATGATGCTCCGCCCCAATCATTGTTCTACTTAAGTAGTAGATTGCTTGTTTGTGGTTTTGATCATTGTTCTGGGCTAGTAACGCTCCCAAGGAATGATCCATCGCTCGAACATATAACAGGAAAGGCTTTCTTGATACTGGAGCTACCAGAACCAGCGGGTGTGTGAGGTATTCCTTGATCTCTTCAAATGCTTTTTGGCAAGCATTGTTCCAGACGAATGAGACTTCCTTCTTCATCAACTTGGTGAAGAGTTGGCAGCGTCCTGAGAATTTCATATGAATATCCAGATGTATACCAATCGTCCCTATAGATCTCTGAGTTCTTTGAGATTCCTCGAAGGTTACATCTCTTAGACGACATGGATCTTCTCAGGATCCAATTGGATTTCTTTGGATGTAACGACAAATCCAAAGAAGTTACCACTAGTTATCCCCAAGAAGGACTTGGTTTGGTTCATCTTAAACTGGTGAGCCCGCATGATGTCGAACACCCTCCTCAGGCCCGCGAGGTGATCACCCTTGTCGTGACTTTTCACAGTGATGTCATCAACGTAGCATTCTACGGCCTTATGTATATGCTCGTGAAAGATCGCATTCATGGCGCGTTGATATGCCGCACCAGCGTTCTTCACACTGAAGGGCATCACTGTGTAGCAGTATACTCCCACTGACTTCCTGAATGATGTGTGCTTTTTATCTTCAGGGTACATCTTTATTTGATTATACTCTGAGAAGCCATCCATAAAAGACATCCTCTCAAAATCGCACGTATTGTCGATTATGACATTCGTGATTGAAAGAGGGAGCTCATCTTTAGGGCAGGTAGCATTCAAATCGCAGTAGTCGATGAAAATCCAGATCTTTCCATTCTTCTTAGGAACTGGAATAATATTGGCCACCCAATCGGGATGTTGCTCTTCCCTGACGAAACCAGAATTTATAAACTTTTTGATTTCTGATTTGATTGCTTTCATGATCTTGAGACGAAATCGTCGTTGTTTGTTGTTTGACTAGCTTGGCGTCTGGGCTGACGTTGAGTTGATGCATACCAATCTGGGGATCGAGCCCGGACATATCCTCATAATTCCAAGTGAAGACGTTTATATACTCTCGTATGAGATGTATTAGGTCTTCTTTCTTGGAAGGTGACAAGCTCTCACTTATGAAAATAGGCTTGGAGTTAGCTTCATCTCCAAAATTTATCTGAGTCAATTTATCCTCAATGGGTGATTCATGTTGTTCAAAGCGCGTATCCCAAAGAGTACTTAAGTGTTTAATCCGCGGATCAGTGTCTGACTGGATTAATTCTTCAGATTTGAAAGTATCTTTATTATCTTCAACATGGTTGGTTGATATCATGTTCACTGAGAGACTTCCGAAGATATCGCCAATACTGACGTCTGAGTCCTATGACGATGTTGCTGACGAGCTGTCAAGATAGACCTCTTTTTCATACTCGGGATCTGACGAGACTGGCGTAGATACATAACCGAGTCCCCTTGGGTCTTATGATAGTAGTCGGAATCTTTGGCTTTCGGTACAAACGAACGAAGTAGTGCTTGTTTTCCTTTACCGAAATTAAGCATGATTCCTTGGTGAAATCATACCCCATTTTTTCCATCATGTAACGTGACTTTTTGTCCATAATGGAAGAATCGTGGAGACTTAGATTTACTACTGAAGCTTTCGCAAGCTATGAGCTCCGTGTTGATCCGCCCAATAGAATTGGCTTTTGACCTTTTCTTCTGGCTGGTACTTCAAAGAAGGCATTGTATGCATCTCCTATCTTTTCGCGTACCAGGAGGGATGACTTAATTGGTGCATGCAATGATGTTAGGGCATTCATGCTGACCAAGGATCACTGTCCACGTCAGTGCTAGTATCTGACGACACAAAATTTGAAGCAAAAGTAGAAGAGTAAGCCAAATTTAGATCTTTATTGATGAACCACTCGCCTTAGTATTAGAATCGAGCTTGCCAATGCTCGTTACAAGAGGGTTTATTTCCCAAAACTTTCATCTTCTTCTGGCTCCATATCTGCTTCGTTGCCAGAATCAAGTTCTTCTGGGTGTGGATTCTCATCAGCCTCAAGAGAATCATGATAAAAGAGGAATCAGTAAAATAATTCTCAACTCTTTTAAACGGATGCCTTTCGGTAATCAATTTTCTCACTTTTTCATCTTCACCAACGTACTTCATAACTTGATAAAGAGTGGATGGAACGATGGCGTTGCAGTGAATCCAAGGTCATCCCAACAGCAAATTGCACGAGGTGTCAGCGTCGATGATATAACATGTCACCTCTGATTCAGGTCCCCAGTCTGACACCTGAGCTTGATTTTCTCCTTCGGGCACATACCATTGGCGTTGAAGCCATAGATGGTTGTCTGAGTGTCGCTCAATCGATGGGTGGGGATCCCTAAACGTTGCATGACCCTGCAGGGCATAATGCTCAACGTGAATCCTGAATCAACCTGAATACGGTTCACTTCAGATGATCTGATATACCCTGTGTAGTACAGGGGTCTGTCAGCTTCCCTTTGATCTGCATGCCTTCTGGGGTGAAGGTGATGCAGGGAAGCTGCTTCGAGGCATAATGACAATGGTTGCTGTCTTCCCTCTTGACATGTAGCAGGAATCTTGGTTACAAAAATCTCTGCATCTGCTAATGCATCTCTTAGAGCGTTTCTTGTGGGTTTGAAAAGCCTCGGAGCTCATAGAGAGTAATCCGAGCAGGTTTGTTGTGTTGGCCCGAGGTTAAAATCACCGGTTTATAGTTTTAATGATAACAAAACGTATGTGGTTATTTAGTACTAATCAAGTTCAATTGTTTAAGTATGTTTCAGGTTCTAAAGGATTTAAGGAGTTTTCTTCCTCTAAAGGAAGGTATTGAAGACTCAGGGATTTCAAGTACAGGATTAGAAGCTCAAAGCACTCGACGTCGCTAATGGAGAAGCCCACTTGAAGATCTTGTAGTCACCTAAGGCCTTGTAAGAAATAGCTTGTTAAAGTGTAGAATATAGTTTTGATGCTCAAGAAGTTACACACACAAAAATACACAATTTAAAAAATACAAGTTTTTATAGTATTGGTATTTTATATGTTTGGTTTTGATACATGTCTCATAATTTTTTTTCAAAATTTTATATCAAGTTTAGAACATGTATTTCAATACCTATATATTGCTATATTACTTATAAACCAATACAAAATATTTTAAAAAATATTTGAAACTCAAATTATTCAGAAAAACTTGTTCAGGCCAAGTCGGTTAACCGTACAGTCGACCGGTGCCTCTGGCAGGCCAAAACGGTCGACCGCCCGGTTGACTGGGCTTTTGGTCAAGGGGACGTGGACGTTTGTGCACGTTGTCAGTCGACCGAACCGGTCGATCGCTAACCTTACAGTCAACCGGGAGTCGACTGACTGAGAGGACCTAACTCTCTGTTTGGGCCGGTCGACCGACCCTTTATTTTTCTCTTTCGAACTGCAGAGCGGTCGACCGACCCGGTCGACCGGAGCCAACAACACTTTTCTGGATGAGCCGTTGGTCAACTGACCGCCTGCCAAGTCTGCATAATGGCTAGTTTTTTGATCTGTTTTGTTTTTAGTGAATTCCAACGGGCATTTTTGGTTTCCATGAGTCTAAACCCACCCCAAATGACCTGGTATGATTAACAAATGATATTTATCTATCGCCTATATATATGAGTCATTGGTTTTGGTTTTCACAACACAAGTTTACAAGTTTCATATTTACTCAAGTTTGTTTCAAAAGAGAAAAGTTTTTCTAGCTTTTAATTTTCAAGTTCATTCTTTTCAAATCTATTTTCAGTTGGTTTTAAAGCTCTTCAATTCTTTCTAATGAATTTCATCTCTCACTTAACTTCTTGAGCTACACTTCATATTCTAATCAATAGGAAGTTGTAAGAGAGAGTGTTAGTGATTTTGTTGAATCATCAAGAGCTTTAAGAGCCTATGCATCAAGACCACATCAAGTACTCAAGAGGAGTCTAGCTCTTTGGATCGAGTTTGGACCAAGTCAAGAAGGAGGAGAAGACTTCAAGAAGAACTTGTGTCTAGGTTTGTTTTTATAAGAGTTTGTTTTTAGATTAAAATGTAAATGATAGAATAGTTGGTGGATTGCTCAAGTATATCTTACACACACACACACACACTCTTGATTTAGTTGGTTTTAATAAAAGAATTTTCATTCTGGAGAAGACTTTTTATTTTGGAAAAATACCGGTTTGGTTTTTGGAATTCAAAGTTCATATCTTTAACCAAAATCATGTTTAGTGCTTAATGTCAAAAACATAGATATTTCACCATGTATGTGTAGTGGATCATATCCATACACTCTATGCTTTAAAAGTGTTTAAAATAACTTGTTTTTGTATTTGGAGAAGTTTTGGAAAACTCTATTTTGAAAAAATACAGATTTTGTTTTTAGCCAAAATTTCTAAGTTAGAAAAATAGTTCAAATTGTTTGAAACATGTCTTGATTTTGCTCAAACATGTTTGATTATCAAAGTATAATATTGAAACTATTTTTTATAGATTTTCCATGATTTTATGGGATTTTATTTAAACTAAAAAGATAACTTTTAAATCCCTAAAACTGACCTGACCTGGCTTCTGCCGGTCGACTGGACCGGTCGACCGAGCTAGGAGTCGGTCGACTGGGACCGACGTGCACAGAACGTGCACGCCAGATCTGCTGGAGGGCCGGTCGACCGACCCGGTTGACCGCCGGAGAGCTTCTGCTCTCTGGAAAGCCCCGGTCGACCGGGTCGGTCGACCGGCAGAGAGCTCTGCTCTCTGTTCCAGGCAGCGGTCGACCGGGCCGGTCGATCGAAGCTCCAACGGTCAGAAATCTGACCGTTGGCGGTTGACCGGGCCGGTCGACCGTCAGCCGCCAGGGCTGAAAAATTGCCCCAACGGCTAGTTTTTCTAGCCCTATATAAAGAGGGTTTTTGGGACTGTTTTTAAGAAGATTTTTTAAGTGGTTTTGTAACAGTTTTTCCAACATCTTTTAAGAGGTTCTCCACTTGTTTTGAGAGCAAATATTTCCAATCAAAAGGGGAGTTTATCAAGAGTGTTTTAAAATGATTTTCTTGAGTTTTCCTCCACCATTTCAATCCTAGTTTTCTCACACAAATACTTGAGCTATCCATTGCTATATCTACCTATAGGGATCTTTGTTGTGAGAGGATTTTAGGTCATCAAAGTGTTGTGATCACCAAAGTTCCATCTTTGTCTTTGAGGAGGCGGACTTGCGGGTTCGCGGTGTTTCGAGTTCGTGTGTGAACTCTTTGTTTGAGGGTGGCCTCGGCGAGCTTGTGGGCTTGCAGTGTGTACGGGACTAGAGAGTCCAAGGAGTTCAAGTGTGAACTCGCCTTGTAGGTGTTGCGGCACCGAGTGATCCGGTGGAATCGGTTTATAGTGAAAATCCTTCATAGTGTTGAAGGCGGGGACGTAGAGCAAGTGTGCTCGAACCTCGAAATAAATCTCCCGTATTTGCGATTGCTCTCTATCTCTTACTTGTTTATATCTTGCATGCTTTATTGCTTTCATCTTTATATGCTTGATATATATTTGTGCTTAATTGTTATATGTTTGGGGATTGTTTGCTAACACTTGTATTCAACCAAGAGAGCCAACGCGGCACCTCAACTCTTATTTAGAGGAATCTTGAGGAGTTAGTCCAGAGCCCTTCACGGGGAATCCGGCTACACTCTTGTGTTATACGTGGTGTTTTTAGTTTAAGAAGTTTTAATTCCGCATTAATTGACCATTAGATTAGCTCATCACCTATTCACCCCCCTCTAGGTGATTTACAATTGGTATCAGAGCCAAGTGCTCTTGATTTGGGTCTTACAACCTAGAGTTAAAGATCCTCATTTGTAACTAATCACAATATTTGTACACACAACCATGGATTTCATGTCACCTCCCACCTTTGATATTCTTAACATTCAAACTTGGACGGTTAAGATGTCTTTGTACCTCAAAGCCCTAGACATTCATGTTTATTTTGCCACTATTAAAGATTCTTATTGTTTAAATGGCAAAAATATTGAGGCTAATGCAAAAGGCCTACATGCTTTAAGATCTACCCTAAATGATGTTTATTTATCTAGGGTTGCTAATCTTGATTCGACTTTTGTAGTATAAACCTCGTTGATCTCCCTTGGCAAAAAAGAACAATATTATGTGGGGAGCGACTCGGATGCTGGAAGTGACGCTTCCAACGTGTGCTACTTGGTCCAAGGGGATAGCCCCCTTGAGGTAACTACCGAATCCGAGGTAGATGAAGATGTTGAAATGTCATATGATAAGCTTACATCTTCTTGTCAACAACTTCTTGAAAAATATGAATTGCTTAAGAAAGATAATAAGAAAATGAAAAGGAATTTTGATTGCATGTTAAAAGAAAATGATTCTTTTAAAAATAAAGTTGCATGCATTGAAAAAGAAAATGAAACTTTAAAAAATGAGAATATTTCCTTGCTTTCTAAATTAAATGACATGTGTGAAGGAAATAATACTTTGAAAAATAAAATTGTTTTGGTGGAAAATCAAAAGAAGTTGCTTTAATGAAAACAACTCTTTGAAAAGAAAAATTGTTGAAAAAGAAAAGAAAAATGTTTCTAAAAGGAAAAAGACTATTGATCATGCTCTTCATCATGCCACAACCATTGATAAAATGAAGTAAAATTTTTGAAAAATAAAATTAAATGTTTGAGCTCAACCTTGAGCAAATGTGCATTTAATCATAAAAGATTGGAATCTTTGTTTCAAAGAAACAAGTTCCCCATGTTCATGCACAACACCCTCATCATGCATATGCACACTTTGCACGCCACGATCACCCTCATACACATGTGCATAGTAGAGTATACACTTGTACACATTGTGGCCGCAAAGGCCATTTAGTAAGATTTTGTTATGATAGAATTAATTCTTTAAATTTTGCTAATAAGAATGTTTGGGTTCCTTACAATGCTAACCCTCAAGGACCCAAAAGAAAATGAGTACCAAAATTCCCACCTTGTGTTTTTGATGTAGGTGCGGGCTCTCACAAACGTGAGAGGGATGGTGCCTTGGTAGTGGATGTATGGACTTGATGGACACACATTTGATGCACTATTATCAAGGAGGTTTGGTGGGACAACTACCGTGTTTTGGAGAATTAGAGCATAGTTCTTTGGTTTGGTAACTATCTCTAAACTCCTAATTTAGTTTACATGCTTTTCATTGATGATTTCTTTAGCATGTTCATGTTTTATATGTTTTGTACTTCATATGGTAAATACTTGTAGTAGTGTTTATCGAAACTTGGATATATACATGTACAAGTAGTGAGCAACAAATTGATTCATATATGTTTGCACTTCATTGTTCATTTGTACTCACTATATGCACATATATAGCCTAGTTTTGATGATTTTCCCATTTACACTTGTTTTGCCTATTTCATGTTTTTCTTCATGTATATGTATTTTGTATTCAAATCTAATAATATACATGTATACCCTTGAGTCATTTGCCTTCATGCAATTTATATTATGGCCTCTTTTTATGTTTGAGATATGTATGCATTGTTAGTTTTGGATAAAAATATACATATACCTAGAAGTTGTTTTTTAAGATGAAAAATGAATTTTATGATTTTTATCTTTAATTGAAAAATGAATTTTCATGATTTTTGTTTTGATAAAATGATATTTGTTTCGAGCTTTATTGATTACCTTCATGAAAAATGCTAATTACATGATTCTTGTGCACTCACCTTTTATTTGTTTATTCATGACTATGTTTCATGATCATTTTGAGATTTATGGACTTTGAGTGTCGAATTTTGTGTATTTAGTATGTTTCATAATACATATGATTTGGTTTCATGTTTTGAAGGATATTTAACTAGTTTTTAAAATTATTTTAACTAGTTATTGTTCTTCATTTTGTAGTAATTTTCAATGCTAAAAATATTTTCAAACACCTATTTTTGAAAACCCCTACCTACCCCTTCATGGGTGGACGGATGGGCGAGTATGTCTTATAGCCCTATTGAAAATCTTTTATCTTGAGCATATAAAGGATGATAGTTATGAGTTATATACTTGATTTACATTGTTATTTTCAATTGGTATCTCAATGATATTTATTTTGTATATACTCATATTTTGTTTCCTATATATGCATGCTTCACTTTATTAATATCAATTTCTATTGGTATTCTCTTTTCATACATATATATGATTTATTGGTGCTTCATTTTCAAGATATTTACATGTTTAAAGCACAAAGTATGTTTATGCTAAGCTTAATTCAAATCTTGATTTTCAATTGATTTCTCAATTGATATTTTTTTAAGCTTATGCATTATCTTCAATTGGTATTTCTTTTACAATTAGTATTTTTACTGATATCAAAATGTACAATATGTTTCAATTGGTATCTATTGATCTATTTATTTCAATTGGTATCCATGAAAATTTATATTGGTATCAAATATAAAATACTTTCTTTCATTGGTATCAAAATTTCAATTGGTAAAATATTTCAATTACAATTAAAATTCAAATTTGTAATGATTATTTACATTTGATATCTTAAAATTTGATTTACTAAGATATTTCAAAATTTTGTTTTAATAAGAAATATTAAAAAAAAATGTTTTGATTTATATTGCCTATATGCAAGGGGAGCTTAACATCTCTTCTACATATAGATTCATGTTGAGTGTATCTTATATTGAGAGTTTGACAACTCTTCTTTTGCGGTACACGTGTGTAAGGGGGAGCTTCACATCCCCTCTTATGCATTGCATATTATGTGTTATGTGAATTAGGGTTTGTCATCCCTTCTTCATGTAATGCATATAT
>JAVJIF010028106.1:0-81396 GCA_038442645.1 Agave tequilana | reverse complement strand
TTTGATTTCACAAGTTTGTTAACTTTTCTTCTTTATTTTTTTGGTGTGCAGGTTAAATTTTAGCATTGCAGAAGTCCACACTTGCTCAAGTGTGGTCGGGAAACTTCTTGTACATTCATATACTCTGTTGCTAATTTTTGTTTATATTACCTGTGCACTGTAAATAATTGTAAGAACTAAAATACAGAATTAAATGCTTTAAAACGGTTTAGACATTTGCATCTAAGCACATGTCAATTTTCATTCCAATATACTGTATTTTTATTCTTATGTTTTGTGATACTGATAGGCGGTGTACATATTGCATTGCATATAGTTAGGACAAACACTTCAGTGATTTACTCGCTTTTTGTGTTCATTCTTATCTATATTGCACACTTGCACTAATTTACCTTAAGGGCAAAACCCAAAACAACATAAGGTGGGGAAGTTATTACCCTCCCTTAGCCCAAAAATCACCTCCCACTCACACAACCCAAGCCTTAATAAAAATTGTTAGACGTTGGCCCTTAGGGACATCTCGGACTCATTTAGGAGATTGACCTAAGGGGGAAGTTGTTAGAATTTGACTCTTGCTAAATCGGTGTCTAAGGTTGGGGATTGAGAGGCGAAAACTCGAAGAACAGTGGTTTGGCATAATTAGGCCCGTTGCTCCGGCACGGATACCTCCCACTGATCTTGCCCCTACCTGGCCGATTAACTCGTGGTCAGCTTCCGACAATACACCCCTCGTGGACAGTCTAACCAGTTAGGAGTCGTCTAGGTCTAAGTCAACCCTAGTATAGGCTTGTTTTCTTTTTCTTTATTGGTTTGTTTGTTTGTTTGTTTTCTTCTTTTTTGTAAATTGTGATATGGATTTTAACCACAACAATTCTTTCAATCCTAATATGAATCCATATTTCACTCCGACCTCATTTGATTCGGATAACTCCGACCTCCTGGTTATGTACAACATGAACCAACCATTTATGCCGCGTTGGGATTATCCGAATCAATATGACCCATATCCTCAACCATATGACTATAATTTTCAAAATAATTTCAACTCTTCACAGAGTCAATGGGGATTCACCTCCCCGAGTCAGAATTTTCAACCACATTGTCCATAATTTTTACAACATTCATTCCCCAATTCTGCTTCATATCCTCCTTTTCCTGAGCCACCTATTGAAGAAAAATCATCATTACAAAGGACTTTAGAAGAAGCAATAGAGGTCCAAAAATAATTTGAAAACAATATGGCCTCATCATGTCCACAAAATTTCCAAAATTCATATAGTCTTTTCAGAACCAATCAAAGAAAAATCATTGTGGAAAAAAACTATGGAATTCGTGCAAGAGACCGAGCACATAATGCAAAATACGATTGACTTCCCATGTCCATCAAATGTTCAAGAATCTTGCCATTTTGGAAATCCAGCTTCAATTTCATCATACCAACCTGAACTTGGCCAATATCCAATTCTGGATACTTGGCAAGTTATCCATTTCCTGAAATTGAACTTGAAGATGAATGTGAACCTGAGCTTCAAGTTAGCGATTCGAGTCCATTCCTTGAATCAATATCGACTCATGGAGTGTTACCTGTAATAAGTGACGTTCTTGAGCCAGTTTTGATTCCCATACTTCCTAAATTTGACTCGATCGTTTCACCCATTCACATTCCTTCCGTGGACGAAAATCAAGATTCAATTTTATTACATCCATTTGAACTGCCCAAAATTTGAGAACCACCTTTAAATTTTAGCAAGTTATCCTTTTCTCGAAATTGAACTTGATCTTGAATGTGATCCTGAACCTCATATTAGTAATTCCATTTCACTTTTTGATTCAATAATGACTCCGGTATTTTTACCAGATTTTTCTCTATTCCGGAGTCAACATTGAATCCTATACCAGTACACCGTGAAATAGAATCATCAATCTCTAATGATCACACTTCATTCATGGGGAAAACTGTGTGAATATCAATTCTTTGGTTTGGACCCTGTTTTTGAACCAATTTCGACTCTCATTATTGACTTTCGACTTGATCTGAGTCAACTTCCCGAGTCGGTGTCAGTTTTTATTCCTGATCCTTTGAGTCCAAATCCATCATTTTCAAAAATCCCACTTCATTGTTGGACAAGACTGTTGACAACAATGACTCAGTAATTATTTTTAAAATTGGAAATTAGATGGGGATAACTTTTTAAATAAGATCATTCATTCAATCAACATTTTATTGGGTCATATTAGAGAGGTCATTGGTGGGTTCCTACACGATCCACGCTATTTTGATTGGGTAGCAACGCTTGGCCCAATCAGACCACCACCGGAGCCACCCTTAAGGTAATCTTCCTTCCCTCTCCATTTGTTTCATGTGTTTACACATTCACGATGCATTGAGGACCATGCATGAGATAAGTGTGGGGGAGGGTTTACTAACATAGTTAGTTTTATATTTTCTTTCTTTTACACTTCTTTTTAATTAAAAAAATCTTTTATAAAAACTCTTTTCTTTTCTTTTTACAAAACTTTTTGAAATAAGAAAAATAGTTTTGCTTTATTTTTAAGAAAATTAAGATTATCTTAGGAATTAGGAAGACCTAAAATTATGAAAATTTTAAACTAAGTCAAAATAATAGATCTTGTTTAAATTTTAGGATGAGAAAGTAAGATTGAAAAGATAATTTGATCTTGAATTTTTTTATCTTAGATTTATGCACTTCACACTTACACAATTTTTGAGATTGAAACAAAGACTGAAAATGCCATAAAAATATATTGAAAAAATGATGAAAATAAAAACCACTTATTGAAGTTGAGTAATTATGCCTCAGGAAGCATGATTATTCACACCTAAAATGGTGGATAAAAATAAAATAATCCCTTTTAGTTTTGTGGCCTTGTTTACTCGAGTCCTTAAGTCCGAGGGATATTTTCTCATCTGGTGCCCTAAGACCATCTGGTTTGGGAGTCACCGGCTAAAGGCTCACTACCCGGATAAATAAGAGAACATAAGAAAACTAAGGGAAGAAAAAGAAAAAAATAATAATATATATATAATATATATAAACAAATGGCATGAAAGTTAAAGTCGATATCCCAAAAATCTTAACAGTTCACTAAGTGTATATTTTTCTAAGAGTTTTATGAAAGATCAAAGAGTCAATTCAATTTTAAATTCTTACATTTAATTTATAACAAGATTTTTTGCATTTTGACTTAGTTTAAGAAAGCACAATTTCTGGTTAACCTCTGACCTTGGATCACTTATATTTTCACAAAAATACTTTAATACTTTTCTCTATTTTCAAAAAGCGTTTTCAAAATACTAACATTTGATTTCTTTCTTTATAAATTTTGTGGGTGTAATCCGCTAAAAAACCCTCAGGAGACAAAACTCCTCCTCTAGGGGAAACTTAGAGATTTAACGGCTTGTTGCACATGCTCAGTACAATCGCGTCACCTGCGAAAGTGGTGTAATAATTTCCTTAGTTTTTTGTTTAGCACGGGACGAGCAAAAGATAAGTGTGGGGGTGTGATTAGTCTCTAATTTTGCACAATTTGTATCACATCTTCACATTAATTTCATATTAAATTCTGCTAATAAAGCTTTGCTTGTTTGATTCTAGGTCCATGGTGTGCAATGAAGAAGAAGACCCTAATCACTATTTAATTGGTGATTAAAAGCCTATTAAAGATAGCCATTGATCTAGAGAGCTGATTCCGTGAAAACCAGGGGCTGCAAAGAAGAAACCGGGTACAGGGCCTGACAGGGGACAGACGGGACCGCGCGCGGCTCGAATCGCCGCGCGCGCGGCCCCAGTATGGCCGCGGCCCCGGCTGCGTTTTGGGCCAGGGCCTGTCCCCTGGCCCCCTCTTCCCTGGTGGCTATAAATACCCCCTGGGTTTCAGAGCAAAGATATGCAGAGTTTTAGTAGTAGTTTCATTTCCATTTTGTAGTTTAGGGTAGTGTAGTGTAGTTTTTCTTCTCTTCCTCCCTTGTATTTTCCATTTCTTATAGATCTTGTATTAGGGAGAGAGTGGTACATGTTGGGAAGCAAGAGTGCTTGTAATAGAAGGTGACAATCTATGAAAGGTGGCTCTCTTTCCTTATCTTTGTTTTCTTCTCTCTAATCTCTTTTACATGTGCAGCTAGTCTTTTCTCTCATGGCAACTAATTACTAACCACCAACTTGCTTACTTCTTTTATGATAATCCACATGAATCTAATAGCCTCGTTTTGGCCTTGCTCTTGCAAGAGCCATTGATGGCTCATGATGATGGATCTAACACTCTAACTTCCTAACCACTAACAAGCTAACATTACTTTACTCCATGCTTACTTTTCTATAGTATTGATGGTTTAAGTGTAGCTTGCACTTGTTTGTTGAGTTACGTTGTGATGAGTTTACATATGGGTCATACTTTGAATCGCTCTTGAACCAAGGACTAGTGATGACCAATGATACATGTAAGGCAACTATCACTAAGAGGTTAGCGTGTTGGTGGAGTAATTAGTAGTTAGTAACCGTGAGTTTTCTTTCTTTTTTACTTTGTTTTAGAAATATCAAAAACCACAAACACCATTCTTTTCTATATTTCCCACTTCTTCGTATTTCATTGTACCTCTCTTTTCATTCTTTGTTTTCCTTTCTTTTCATTCTTTAAAACTTTGAAGAATCGTTAACATATACGTGAACATACCGTGTAAGCTTCTATCGCCTCCCGTTCTTGTGGATTCGACTCGTTTTAGCCTCTATGCTATAACAGAAGTATCGCGGAAGCCAAAGCACACGCACTTTAAATATCCATTTCAAAATATATACTTTTTGTGCGCGGTTTCCCCCGACCAATTACCCATTAAATGGTGATTTGGGTCTTCTTCTTTATTTCCACACCATGGACCTAGAATCACAAAAGAAGACAATTATTACCAGTGTTTATTATAAAATGAATGTGAAGATGTGATATGGAAACATGCAATTTTAGAGACTAATCAAGTTTTCGGAGATTCTTGCCCATGTCCCATCGTTATCGGAGCCTACGAAAAGCTTTTAATGGTTCTACAGAAGAGAAAAAGCTTCAAAGGTATTGACCGGTGAAGAGGTATATCAACGGGTGAACTATCTTAGAGCAAGTTATGGTAAAAGGAAAGAAAATTACAGTAGAAAGAATGTATGGAAGAAGAGGTAAATATTTTTTGATCTCCCATATTGAAAATTTTTATTTGTGAGACATTGCCTTGATGTAATGCATGTTGAGAAGAATATATGTGGTAATATTATTGGCACATTACTCAATATAACGGGTAAGACTGAGGATGGAGTCAAAGTTAGAAAGGATTTGGTTGAAATGGGTATACGCAAGTAGTTGGCACCAAAGCAGAAGGAACAAAATACTTTTTTACTACCAGCATGCCATACTTTGTCTAGAAAGAAGAAGATAGACTTATGTCAGTGTCTTTTGAGATTAAGATTCCAAGTGGTTACTCATCAAATATTCAAAGTCTTATTTCAATGAAAGATCTAAAGCTAGTTGGCTTAAAATCCTATGATTGTCATGCATTGATGCAACAGTTGCTACTTATAGCTGTACATTCTATACTGCCACAACATGTCCGTCATGCCATTACCCAACTTTGTTTTTTCTTCAATGTAATATGTAGCAAGGTAATTGACCCAACAAAACTTGAAGAATTGCATAAAGATATTATGGTTACACTGTGTCAGCTTGAGATGTATTTTCTACCTTCATTTTTTTATGTCATAGTGCATCTAACGTTCATTTGATTAGAGAAATTAGACTATATGGCCCAGTTTTCTTAAGGTATATGTATCCATTTGAGCGATACATGAAAATCTTAAAAGGGTATGTGAGGAACCGAAATTGACCCGAAGGTTGCATTGCTGAATGTTACACATATGAAGAGGTAATTAAATTTTGCAATGAATACTTATCAAATAGGACTTCCTAAGAGGAGTTGCACTAACGTAACATATGGCTTTGGTAAAATTAAACAAATTGTCGTTACTGTCAATAAAGACTTATTGTGTCAAGCACATAGATATGTCTTGAATAACACTGATGAAGTACAACCTTATATAAATGATTATATAGACTATATAAGGCGCACCAATCTACTAAATCAAGAATGAAAAGTAGGAAATAGATGAACACAACAAATGTTCATTAAGTGGTTCTGAAATCGAGTTGCTGATCAGTTAACAACTAAATCAAATTCTATGTCTGAAATTTGAGATGGGTGGCACATGGTCCTCACACAGACGTCTTGTCTTATTGTGAATATTCTACAAAATGTTATTATTTTTGCACAAAAGCACATGATAATAATTGCACTGTACAAAATAGTGGGCTGACCTTAGTGGCTCAATCAATGTATATTTCTAGCGCCAAAGACAACAAACCAGTGTTTGTAAATATATCATACTATGAGGTGATCGAGGACATATGGGAGTTAGATTTCATTATGTTTCGTGTTTTCATGTTCCGTTGTAAGTGGGTGGAGAATAATAATGGCATGAAGGTCGACGAGTTAGAATTTATTTTTGTGGATCTTAATAAAGAGGGTCACAAAGAGGACACGTTCATATTGATATCATAAGCAAAACAAGTATTTTACATTACAAATCCTGCAGATAAAAAGTGGTCTATTGTTCTCTCGATGAAGCAAAAAATTACACCTGATTTTAATGACATGAACAATACTGAGGATAATATTGATGATATTCCCTTTTTCTTAGTCGGACTATCAAGAGGGGGTAATAGTGAGGGTAATGTGAAATGATAGCATCAAGGACGAGTTATACATACGAGAAGATCATTTTGAAAAAATATTTGTGGAGAAAAGTTATAAAAAATAGAAAAAAATTAAAGATATAAAGGTATATTCATTTATCTGTTCAATAGTTTGCATAATATATCTATTTATTTATGAAAATTATTGTTTCTTACAAATTATGCTTATGATGAGATTCTAACAAATTATGTTTATGTTCCTTAACAGGCATATGGATCCAGAGTATAACAGTTGAAGGGGTAGTGGCAGTGAAAGTATGACAAAGAAGAGAACTCGAGGCTTTACTAAAATGAGTGATCTCATCTTAGAAAGTTATCAGGGAAGGAAAATTTTGGTTCAATGAGAAGAATCAATCGATTGGAAAATTTGAGAAAAAATTGATGAGTTACCTTGGAAGTGTGGCTCGTCATTATGTCTCTATTGACATCTTCCATTGGCGCGAGGTTCCTAAAAAGCTCATGAATAAGATCTGGGGAGGTATTTCTATAAGTAAACTTAGAATAATTTAATTGTCTGTATAAACACACACACATAACCCTCACCACCATCACACTTCATGTATATATGGCACACACATCATGCATGGCGCGCGCGCACGCGCGCGCGCGCGCACACGCACACCACCCCCACACACAGGCACATCAAGCATATATGGCGCGCACACATCAAACATGACACACACACACACACATATACACCACCAACACACACACTCACACGTCAAGTATGGCACACACAAACACACCCCACCACCACCACTACATCAAGCATATATGGTATACACACATCAAGCGTGGCACACGTACACACACATGTACACCACCACCACACAACACACATCAAGAATATATGGCGCACACACATATGTACACCATCAACACACACACACACACACACATCAAGTATGGCGCACACGCACACACACACCCCCACTACACATTAATATTTGTTGTGATATATTGCTGACTATAATCGAATTGGATGAGGGGTACCGTCATTCTTTACTAATTTCTACCAGAAAAATGTGGAGGCAATTTAAAAATAAGTTGATAAGGGAGGACATAAATGAAAGTAAAACATAAACACCCTCTCGGAATATGATTGCATTGATGATGAAGTGTGGGATCGGTTCGTATTTCAGTATGGTACTACAGAATTTTAGGTTAATACAACATAACTAAAAAATGTTTTATAATTAAATGTCTTGTTTGAAATCTTAATGCTTACTAAATCTTAATGCTTACTTAATAATTGTTTTAAATAGGCTTTAAGTTAGAAGAATAAAAATATAAGGATTTGAATATCTATCCTCACACACTATCTCGTAAAGGATATGCCCAACTTGAAAAAGAACTGGCAAGAAAAATTTTTATATGTGATTTTTAATATTTAAATATTCTTTTGTGGATTATTACTTATATATTTTCTATATATTTTGTACAATAGATATCCCAGAGATCAGTTGAGGATGATTCATCTGTATCCTCAATTCCCCGCCATAAGTTGTGGGTTAAAGCTAAGGTCAGAAAAGACGGTTCATGCATAAATATTGAAAGTCAAGCTGTTGCAAGTGAAATTGTAAGTGTTTAATTTACAACAAAATTATCATAACCGTTTTCTCTTATTTGAAACTAATACAAGTATTTCTCTTCAAAAAATTTTGTAGGACCATCTTTCTCAGTCGGCATCTCAGGGAGACATTCATCCATCTGGGATGAATGATATTCTATCCGTGGCATTGGGTAAGCCCGAGCACCCCGGTCATGTTTGAAGCGCCAGACAAAGGGATACTATGCCAACTACATTCATACTTCTCGCCGACACTGCCAAGGTATTACAAACGAAGACGTTGCTAGCTTGGTGGAAGTCAAACTTCAAGAGGAAAGAAAAATTCAAGAAGATAATGGAGGAGGCGAGAAGATGAACATAAGAGGCGAGAAGATGATTTCATAGCTTCCTTCATATCTGAAATTCAAAAAATGCGGCGGGAATTTCAAATGAATATTAATCAACCGAGCTATTTGTCGCCCCATTATACGCCGCAGAGCGGCAATGGAAGTTGTACAATTTTAAAAGATTTATCCAAGATTTTAGAGGTAATTCTTATTTAATATTTACACAAACACATACATGTACACACATAAACACCTACACCCTTACATGCTTATTTGTCATGCTTATTATATGGCTATCTCAGGTTGGGTTTATTCTAATTAATTTGGCCATTGAACATGAAAAACATATTGTGGCACACGAATGAGCTTTCAACACGGTGATGATCAAATCATTCACAGCGGACCAATTGGATCTGATAATATAAGAGTGAGTATTGTGAATTCATTAGATATGGATGCTCTTCTACCAATTTCACGTGATGAGATGACAACCGTCCGTGATGCTATTGGTAATTTCGTGTCATGGCCTAAGAAACTTATCACTTTTGATACACGAGTATGTTCATCATAATTAAAGAATAGCTATAAATTTTAAATTAAATGTGCACAATTTTATTTGGCCATTGTATCATGACAGGCAAAGGCTAAAGGGAAGGAGGTGGTACAGGTTGTGACTCCATGGAGCTTGGAGACATTTATAGAGTCAAAATTTGATCGGGAGAAAATCGCGCACAAAAAGTGTATGTTTTGAAATCAAAATTTAAAGTGTGTGTGCATTGGCTTCCTCGATACTTCCGTTATAGCATAGGGGTTAAAATGAGTCAAATCTATAAGGACGGGAGGCGATAGAAGCTTTATCAGAATGTTCACGTGTGTGTTAAAATTCTTCAATGTTTTAAAGAATGAAAAGAAAGGAAAACAAAGAATGGAAAGAGAAGATTACGGTGAAACACGAAGAAGTAGGAAACATAGAAAAGATTGTATTTGTGATTTTTGATATATTTCTAAAACAAAGTGAAAAAGAAAGAAAACTCATGGCTACTAACTACTAATGGCCTCACTAACCATGCTAACCTCTTAGTGATAGTTGCCCACATGTATCCTTGGTCATCACTAGTCGTTGGTTCAAGAGCGTTTCAAAGCATGACCCATATGATAGCTTTCACATCCAAACTCAACATAACAAGTGCAAGCTTCACTTAAACCATTAAAACTAAACAAGAGTAAGCATGGAGTAAAATAATGTTAGCTTGTTAGAGAGTTAGGATGTTAGAGTGTTAAATCCATCATCATGAGCCATCAATGGCTCTTGTAAGAGCAAGGCCAAGTAGAGGCTATTAGATTCATGTGGATTATCAAGTAAGAAGTTAGCAAGTTAGTGATTAGCAGTTAGTTGCCATGAGAGAAAATTAGCTAAACATATAAAAGGAGTTAGAGAGAAAATAAAGAGAGGTAAAGAGAGAACCTTTCATAGCTTGTCACCTTCGTTTACAAGCACTCTTACTTTCCAACCATGTATCACTTTCTCTCCTATTACAAGATCTACAAGAAATGAAAAATATAAAGAGGAAGAAGAAGAACAACTAACCTAAACTATCCTAAACTACGATATGAAGAAGAAAATGACCCTAACTCTCTGGATTTCTCCCTCTTCAGACCTCAAGGATGTATTTATAGACACCAGAAGAAAGGGGGCTATGAGGATAACCTCTGGCCTAAAACACGGGCGCGGGTGCGCTGGTATTGCCGCGGAAACACGGCCAGAGCCGTGTTTCCATGGCTGTACTGGCGCAGCGCGGCGCACGCGGCGCCGCCTGCTGCGCTCTGTCGCGTCGGTCCTCTATCAGCTACAGGTCCTAGTTTCTGATTTGGGCCCCTGATTTTGACAAAATCACTCTCCTAAGTCAATGGCTATCTTTATAGGCCTTTAATCACCAATTAAATAGTGATTTTAGGTCTTCTTCTTTATTTCATGCCATGGGCCTAGAAACATACAAGAGAGGTATTATTAGCAGAATTTAATATTAAATAAATTTGAAGATGTAGTATGAAATATGCAGTTTTAGAGACTAATCCTCAATCAGCCAGTGACTACTCCACCAGATAGCAAACTGGTGAAAGTGGCTACATATGCATGGGGTATGGGAGAGGGATCCATCATCACAGTACCCGTGGATATAGAGCTATTTTCAACCGAAATGGCCATATACCTCGAGCGTAAGACCTCGAGAGGTTCATAGGCTGCTAGGAGATAAGCGCGACATGATTGGTGTGTAGACATGAGCTTAAGTCACTTGTATGATTTTATTTGTTCATATCTTATAGCACTTGTGGCTAGCCATGTAGATGAAACAGAGTTGAAAGCTCCCTATGTCATGAACACATTGCAAAGAGGTGGACATGGCAACAAGTTGTATTTTGCACCATATAATACAGGGTAAGCATTAATATTCTAATAATAAAATTTAATTGTCACACAAATTTAATTAATTTTCTCATATATGAATTTATTTGTAGTGGCCATTGGACTTCATGCGTGATTGACATGAGCTCTTCTCTTATATACTGGTTCGACTCGTTAGGGGGCGAAGTGCGGAAAGATATCCAGAAAGTAATTGATTTATGAGTATTTAATCTTATTTATATTTATTAATGCATCAAATACTTCTAAAATATTTATTAATAATCTTATTTATTTTCTGTAATTTATGAATAGGGCGTTCACCATTTTGAATCCAAGACGACGGGGTAGACATACTTCATGGAGAAGGATTCAGGTAATTATTTCAGAAATCGACGAAAAAACTTTAAGTTTTAACTTTTGCTTAACTCATATATCTCAACTCTTGTAGTGTCCCCATCAACTAGATTCCATTGTGTGTGGATATTATATTATGATGTTTATGTGTCAAATCATAGCTTTACAAATTAATCCTATTTCTGGAAAGGTATAATCTTCTGAACTTCTGAAAGTTTATACTTTTTTGTTAGTATTTACAATTAACATAAACAAAAATTAAATATGTTTACAGTCTGATGAAAATAAAATGGCATATACAGTTATGGAATTGTTGGAAGTTCAGGAAGAGTGGGCGACTTATTTACTGAAGTGTATTGATAGTAATTAAGTAATTTTTTTGAGAATCTTGTATAAAACAGTGTGTGTGTGTGTGTGTGTGTGTGTGTGTGTGTGTGTGTGTGTCATGTATTATGTTAAATTGTTCTTATTCTCATTATATATATGTGTATGAATTGATTGGCTGAACTAATTATGTGTTTGATGATATATATGCGTATGTGAAATTTTATTATTAAGTACTATGTCTGGTTGTTGGCTGCAATTTGTTTTTGATATGCACAGGCTGATATATGGCTGGTTGGTTGATGCTGCAATCTGTGTGTTATCTGTGCTACAATCTGTGTGTTGTCTGTTTCTGTTTGATATTTACAGACAGTTTTATTTTATTATTTAAAAAATAAAATTAAATATAAGATGTCGGTTTAAAACCGACGTCTATAACACTTTACACGTCTATTCTTTAATTAATCAACGTCTAGTAACCCTTTACGCGTCGGTTATAGTTATAACCGATGTTTAAAATTAAGTATGTAGCTACCGTTATAATAATTTTCCATGTCGGTTCTTTTGAAAACTGACGTGGATAGATCCCTTTCTCAGTAAAGTTTGACGCCAGATTTTTCAATAATCGATGTGAAAAGTTAAGTTTTTTATGTCGGTTCTTTAAAGAACCGACATGAAAAATATAAATTTTAATGTCACTTTAAAACCGACGTGGAAAGTTGAAGACTATAGACGTCGGCCAGAGAGACGTCAGATGCTATTTTTTAATGTTGGTTCTTAGCCGACGTGAAATCCCTTTTCTGTAGCAGTGTTGTGTCTTCAGAGACTTTTTATTATTTATCTATTAATTCTATTGCATTCTTTTGTTACATGTACTCTTCTGAGGGTCTCATTTCTATGGCATCCTTTTGTTACATGTATTCTTCTAGGGTACCCATTTCTATTGCCTTCTTTTATTTCATGGACTCCTCTGGAGTATCAATTTTCTTATTCAATTCTTATAACTTTCTCTTACGAGGAACCATGTCCTTTGCAATGATACGTCTTCCATGTTTCAGGGTGTCTTAAACTCATTTTGTGATTGTACCAGTTAATTATCCTTCAGGGATATTGATCTTTACTGGAGTGTTACTTTTTTTGCTTTAGGATCCTCATTTAAAATATCTAGAGCGACCGCATATATACATACATTAACAATAATTTTCTTTCCATCCCAGCTTTCTCTTGTACTCATATAATTTAAAGAGATCTCTTGAGATATTTGCTCTTTTTTAGGTGTATGTGCCTCTTTAAAGGCTATTTCTTCATTAATTGTAAATTGATCAGTTATTTTCTCTTCAATAGTACTTTTGAAAATTTATCTCCTTTGAAATATGTACTTATAGTACCATTTTCTTTTGAAAATTTTTATCTTTTTAACCAACAAGATGATCACGCTTCAAGCATGCTTTTGAAGTATTATCAGGTGTCCTTCAGGGATCTCAAACTGAGTTGGAGTGTTTCCAGTCAGTATATAAGATTTTATTATTTTTTTTGCATCGGTGAATGCATCCGGTAAATGGAATTATTTATTAAAAAATCTTTTAAACTTCAATTTCACTTTGATTTGTATGTAGGTCAAGTGATTGAGCCAAACCTGCATAGAAAAATACCGCGTTTAGAAAAGTGTTAGGTCCTCAATGCTACCGCTATAGCAAGTGGCAATGCGGGTCATTATTCACGGGGAGGAACAATAATGGAAGCAATTAAGTAAGTTTCTTCTTTTAATTACTAAAAACAAAGTTAGTACTTGTCTTCTCAGTTTTATAAAAAGAAAATAAAAATGTTAAGTTAAGAATAAGATGGTAGAAGAATATGGTGTTGTTCTTTAGATTACTAAGTTAGAAAGGAAATAAATAAGAAAAGAAAGAACATACCTTAGAGTAATTAAAGAAAAGTAAGCGACCAATTAAGTTGAGTAACGATGAAGAGAAGTGAGATAGTTCCATTAGTTGTCACTCTCAATATAACTATCTTTAAGAAAGATTATATCTAGTGTCACTCTAAAGATAATTCTTCCTTTCTTATCTATCATGAAACTCTCCCTAATTTAAGCTATAAAAGAGGCATGATTAAAAAAAATCATAAAGGAAGCAAATAAAAGTAAATAAATCTACTAAACCAAACAAAAAGAACTAAACTGAAAAGAACAGAAGAACCTTTATTGAAACTGTCACCATCAATTACATGCACTTCGTCTTCTCTCTACAATTCTCTCTCTATTATCATAACCCTAAAATTTTCTCCAGAGTTGTGCTGTGGATTTCTCCCCTTTGGAGTTGTGCTGAGAAGAAGATGCGAATTTTCCTATGCTTTACCCCTTTATTTATAGCAGAAGTAGTGGATAGATTCCCCGTAGAAGTTGTGCAATCATCTTTAGAACTTGAATTTAAACTTTTGATATTAAGATAATCTCCTATCTCTTGACTTGAGGAGCAAGCTATTATTAATTTCTGAATTTGAATCCTCCTTTTATTTTCAAACTTGATTTGATTTATCTAGAATTTTATGTGAAAATTCAATTCTGAATTGATCTGCAGCTAGTCAGCGTGTTGATTGCTGAATATGACTTATCAAATGACAGAATTGAAAACAGTGATAAACATAAGAATTATATTTAAGTCCACTTTTTGGAACATCTTGAATCATCAGATTTAAGTTTCTATAAAGAAAGTTATGCTTAAAATGCTAAAAGGTATCAAATCTAAATCCGAGTCTAAATTGATTTAAAACTCCAAATTTTCTTGGATTTTCCTCTTATCTCCAAATATGATTGCTTCATCTCATCTGTTAATCTTGTCTCCATCTTTTTATCCTCTTAGATTTTCAATTTGTCTTCTATAATTTATGAGATATCTATTTATATTCAGCGAAATCGATTGGGTCTTCAAAAATTAATTTTTTCCTTTGAATTTAGACTAGTATTATCTCATCTGATATATCCGGTCTTTAGATAAGATGGCTTCTAGAAGCTCTATATTTGAATAAATTCCCATTGATTTGAACTTTTGAATTTAATTGGTTAGGATTTATGTTTATCTTCACTCTATCATATCCTACATGAATTTAGACAATAAGACAAGTGAGTTTTAGGAATAATTAAAGAATAAATATAGAAATGCAGTAACAATTATACAATATATGTGTCCAAACATCAAGATGAGGTAATGATGATGTGTTTCATATAATTTCACGCTGTTCTTCAGGAAGCAGCACTTTTTCTCCCCATATCAGTGTAAAATTTGTGTCATCAAAATGACAATGCAAAAATCTTGCTTTAAAATTTTCATGTATTTTGAAATCATCAATATTATCTTTGTTGGCCCAAAGGCCTATCACTCTAGTTTTGATGATGATCAACTCATGTAGTTATATTTGCTAATGATCTTGTTTAATTAGTGACAGATTCTTTATCAAGATCTTAGTAGGTGCAAAGCTCAACAAAGGATTAAATGTCAAGATTTGGAGCTAGCACGGGGTGATCCAAGGAGCTTTGGATCAAGCTTGGACCAAGTCAAGAAGATGAGAAGCCTTCAAGTGAAGACTTCAAGAAGATGAAGACTTGTGTCTAGGTATAAGATTTTGTTTTTGTTTTAAAAAAAATGTAAAGGATAGATAGTTGGTGGATTGCTCAAGTCTATATCACACACACACTCTTGATAGAACTCTTGATAGAATGATTTTCATAAAAGATTTTCCTAGTTAAGAAAAGATTTTTATTTGTGATAAAATACAATTTGGTTTTTGGTATTCATGTATACATATCTTAATATCCAAAACCATGTTTAGAGCCTTATGTCAAAAACTAGATATTCATCTTATTTGTGTAGTGGATCATATCCATACACACTATGCTTTAAAAGTATATCTTGTTTTTGTATTTGATGAGATTTTCCTTATGACAAAATATCTACTTTGGGTTTTGGTAATTTCTTATATACATATCCTTTAACCAAAACAAGTTTAGTGCTTTATGTTAAAAACTAGATATTTCATCTTGATTGTGTGGTGGATCATATCCATACACACTTTGCTTTATAAGTTCAAAATATCTTGTTTTTGTATTTTGTGAAGTTATGGAAAAACAAGTTTTAGAAAAACATATTTTTAGAAAAACAGTTTTTATTTTGATTGAAACTATTTTTCTGGATTTACTGTGAATTTCTGGGATTTTTATTAAGTTAAAAGACCAATCTTTAATCCCATTTTTCTGGTTCTGGCAGTTCTGATTTTTTCAGAACTGACAGTGGCCGGTCGACCGGGTCGGTCGACCGGACATGCACAGACGTGCACGCCAGTGTGCACTGGAGGATCGGCCGACCGGGCCGGTCGACCGCTCCAGAGAGCTTGCTCTCGGGAAACTTCGGTCGACCGCACCGGTCGACCGACAGAGAAGGAATTCTCTGCTCCAAGTGCTCGGTCGACCGAGCCGGTCGACCGGAGGCTGCAACGGTCGGATTTTGACCGTTGCCGGTCGACCGGACCGGTCGACCGGAAGCTCTGACAGAGCCCAACGGTCAGATTTTTCTGACCTCTATAAAAGGGGGTTTTGTCATTGTTTTGAGCCAAGATTTTTGGAGACCTTAGAGCTAGTTTTTCCCAGTCTTTCTGAAGGGTTTTTCTCCACAAAAATTAGAGTCAATACTTCCAATTAAAAGGAGAGTTTTATCAAAGAGTGTAAAAGAGATTTTCTTGTGTTTTTCACCAAAGATTCTTTCCTTGCTTTCTCACACAAACACTTGAGCATCCATTGAGCTATTCATTCTATAGGAGTGTTATTGTGAGAGGATTTTAGGTGATCAAGAGTTGTGATCACCAAAGTTCATCTTTGTTCTTTGAGAAGGCGGACGGTTTGTGTTCGCGGTTTGTTTCGGGTCCTAGTGAGGACTTGGTGTTGTTGGGTCCTAGTGAGGACTTGTAGCTTGAGGTGCGGCCTCGACGAGCTGGTGGGCTTGTGGTGTGTAAGGGACTTTGGGAGTCCGAGGGCTTGTAGGTGTTGCGGCACCAAGGAGAGATCCGGTTGGATCGTGCATAGTGGAAATCCTTCGTGTGTCGAAGGCGGGGATGTAGAGCAAGTGTGCTCGAACCTCGAAACAAACCCTTTGTGTTTGCGATTGCTCACTCTTGCTCTCTTACTCTTTTTGTCTCTATTATATCTTGCATTACTTACATTGTATTTACTTTACATGCTTGATATACCCTTGTGTAGGATCACCTAGAGGGGGGGTGAATAGGTGATGGCTAATCTAAAGGTCACTTATGAACAAATAATGCGGAATTAAAACTAAGTTGACCAAATTAAAAATTTCTTTTAATTTAACACTTATGTATAACACAAGAGTGTTGCCGAATTCCCCTTGCGAGGCTCTGGACAAGCTCCTCTAGATTCCCCTTGAATGGGTTGAGGTGCCGCGTTGGCTCTCTTGGTTGAATACTAGTGTTATCAAGCAATCCCAAGCAAGTATAGCAATTTAAGCACAAGGGTATATCAAGCATGTAAAGTAAAGACAATGAAAGTAATGCAAGATATAAAAGAGACAAAGAGAGAGAGAGAGGGATAGAGTAAGCAATCGCAAACACAAAGGGTTTGTTTCGAGGTTCGAGCACACTTGCTCTACATCCCCGCCTTCGACACACGAAGGGTTTCCACTATGCAAGATCCCAATGGATCTCTCCTCGGTGCCGTACACCTACAAACCCTCGGACTCCCAAAGTCCCTTACACACCAATAGCCCACCGGCTCGTCGAGGACGCACCTCGCACTACAAGTTCGCACCCGAACTCAATCACCAACAACAACGAGCACACTTGCCCGTTTCCTCAAATTACAAAGAAAAGATCTCTTTGATGATCACAACACTTGATCACCTAAAGAGCACTCTCACTACAACACACCTATAAGAATATCTAGCAATGGAAAGCTCAAGTGTGTGGTGAGAAAATGAAGGAAAGAAAACTTTGTTGGAAAACACAAGAAATCACTTAAACACTCTCTTGATAAAAACTCTTCCTTTTGATTGGAAGTATTTGCACTAAAATCTTGTAGAGAAACTCCTCTAAAAGTGTCTGAAAAACAGCTCAAGAAGTCTCCTAAATGTTCTATCTAAAACAGATGACAAAAACCCTTTATATAGGCTGCCCAGAAAAAGAGCCGTTGGGGTTCTGTCAGAGCTGGCGGTCGACCTCCGGTCGACCGGCCAACGGTCATTTTTCTGACCGTTGCAGCCACCGGTCGACTGGTGAGTCGACCGCTCTTCTGGAATGAACTGTCGGTCGACCGGTCCGGTCGACTGGCAATTTCCAGAGAGCAACAGGTTTGGGTCGGTCGAGTATCGGTCGAGTCCCGGTCGACTGATACGCGCATGCACAAAATTGTGCATGTCGGTCGAGTGCCGGTCGACTGCCGGTCGACCGGTCACTGAGAAATTCTGAAAAATCAGAACTTCCAGGACCTGGAAAATTTGGATTTAGGTTTTGGGTCTTGGATAAAATGTTTTGGTCTTGAAAAATCATAGAGTATGAGCATGTGTCATACTACTATCAAGGTAAAATACTTGGTAAAAATTCTTTTAATAAAAACCTAATTTTCCATGAAATGTTTTTCCAAACCTTTATCAAATACAAAAACAAGATATTTGAGTCCATTTAAAAGCATAGTGTGTATGGATATGATCCACTACACAATCAATATGAAATATCTATGTTTTTGAAATCTAGTATACAACTTGGTTTTGGTTAAAGAATATACATGATAGAAATACCAAAAACCAACAAATATTTTGTCTCAAAGAAAAATCTTTTTCCAAATAAAAATTCTTTTCTAAACAAAATCTTTTATGAAAGCACTTTAAATCAAGAGTTCTAATCAAGAGTGTGTGTGTGATATAGACTTGAGCAATCCACCAACTATCTATCCTTTACATTTTTACTAAAACAAAAATACAAATTCTATACCTAGACACAAGTCTTCAACTTCTTGAAGTCTTCACTTGAAGGCTTCTCATCTTCTTGATTTGGTCCAAGCTTGATCCAAAAACTCCTTGGATCACCACATGCAAGCTCCAAATCTTGTTCTTTTATCCTTTGTTGAGCTATGCACCTACTAAGATCTTGATCATGAATCTGTCACTAATTAGCACAAGATCATTAGTAAATATAACTTCATGAGTTGATCATCATCAAAACTAGGGCGATAGGCCTTTGGGCCAACACCTTGTGCATATTTGATATATACTTGCGTGGGATTGTTGCTAACACTTGTATTCAACCAAGAGAGCCAACGCGGCACCTCAACCCATTCAAGGGGAATCTAGAGGAGTTTGTCCAGAGCCTCGCAAGGGGAATTCGGCAACACTCTTGTGTTATACATAAGTGTTTAATTAAAAGAAGTTTAATTTGGTCATCTTAGTTTTAATTCCGCATTATTTGTTCATAAGTGACCATTAGATTAGCCATCACCTATTCACCCCCCCCTCTAGGTGATCTTACAATTGGTATCAGAGCTAGTGCTCTTGATATTGGGTCTAACAACCTAAGAGTTAAAGATCCTCCTTTTAGGCTAATCACAATATTTTTGTACACACACACCTCACCATGGACTTCATGTCACCACCCACCTTTGATATTCCTAACATCCAAACTTGGAAGGTTAAGATGTCATTGTACCTCAAGGCCTTAGGAATTCATGCTTATCTTGCTACTACTAATAATGATTATTGTTCAAATAGCAAGTACATTGAGGCTAATGCAAAAGCCCTTCATGCTCTTAAATGTACCCTAAATGATGATTATTTATCTAGGGTTTCTAACATTGAATCGGCTTTTGTAGCTTGGAACATCATCGCCTCCCTTGGCGAAAAGGATCTATATTATGCCGGGAGCGATTCGGATGTTGGAAGCGACACCTCCAACAAGTGCTACATGGTCCAAGGGGATAACCCCCTTGAGGTAACTTCCGAATCCGAGGATGAGGATGCTACTATGTCATATGATGAGCTAAATTCATTTTGCCAGTTATTGCTTGAGAGATATGACATAATTAAAAAGGAAAATAAAAATTTGAAAAAGGATATTGCTTGCATGCATGTAGAACATGACTCTTTTAGAGGTAACATTGCATGCTTGGAAAAAGATAACAAGAATTTGAAAAAGAACATTGATTGCATGCATGTAGAAAATGATTCTTTTAGAAATAAACTTGCATGTTTAGAAAAAGAAAATAAAGTTTTGAAAAATGAGAATGTTTCCTTATTTTCAAAATTAAATGATTTATGTGAAGGGAACACTATTTTGAAGGATAAGATTGATTTGGTGGAAAAACAAAAGGAAATCGTTTTTCAAGAAAATAAATCTTTAAAAAGAAAATTTGTTGAAAAAGAAAAGGATAATGTTTTTCAAAAGAAAAAGAAAAATGATTCTTTATCTCACCATGCTTTACATGCCACAACTAATGAGATTAAGAATTTGAAAAATAAGATAGAAAATTTGAGCTCTAATTTGAGCACATGTGCATTCAATCATTCTAAGTTGGAATCTTTGTTTCAAAAGAAACAAGTTCCCCATGCTCATGCACATACACATCATGCTCATGCTTATGTTGCACATCACGATCACAATCACACTCATAAGCATCATGATAGGGTGTACACTTGTACACATTGTGGTCGCAAAGGCCATTTAGCAAAATATTGTTTTGATAAGAAGCATAACTTATATTTTGCTATGTCTAAAGGATTTTGGGTTCCTTATAATAAAGCTAACCCCAAAGGACCCAAGAAAATATGGGTACCAAAACCCCCACCTTTTGCTTGTGATGTAGGTGAGGGCTCTCACAAAACGTGAGAGGGATGGTACCTTGGTAGTGGATGCACTTGGACATGATGGACATACTTTTGGGTTGCATCGCTATCAAGGAGCTTTGGTGGATCAACCACCATGCTAGGAGCTTTGGAGTTGGTAACAATTTCTAAACTCCTATTTCATTTATGTACATGCTTGTTCATTCATAATATTCATAGCATGTTCATATTTTAAGATATTTTTGGTGTTTCATGTGGTATATACTAGTTTAAGTGTAGTTTCTATCAAAACTTGTATTATACATGTACAAATAGTGAACTACAATTGACTCATATATATTTGAACTTCATGCTCATTTGTGTCCACTATATGCATGTGTATAGGCTAGTTTTGATGATTCGGTCATTTATACTTGTTATGCCTATCTTTGATTTTACTTCATGTATATGTGTGTTTAATTCAAATCTAATAAATATACATGTATACCCTTGAGTCATTTGCCTTCATACAATATATATTGGACTCTTTTAGATTTGGGATATGTATGCATATTGTTAGAATTGGATAAATCATACATATACCATGAAGATTAGTATTTTAAATAAATAATAAAAAAAAATTGATGATTTTTCATGTTTTTGATTTGTATTAAAGATTAAAACATGTGTAAAACAAAATGTGATTTACGATCTTTTGAGCTTGAATGACTACTTTCATAAAAATACTATTTACATGATCCTTTGAACACTCATCTTTATGATACAAAATATTTTGAGCTTTATAGACCATGAGTGATTAAATCTTTGTGTATTTAGTACTGCTTTATGAAAAATATATGATTTGTTTTAAGATGAAAAATAAGATTTTCATGAGATTCATGCTTCACTTTCTATTTTCATGAAAATACCATTTACATAACCTTTGAACACTCATCTTTTATGATAAAAGATAATTTTTGAGCTTTATGGACTATGAGTGCTTAAACTTGTATGTATTTAGTATAATTCATGAATAACATATGATTTCATGTTTTTGAAGGATCTTTAACTAGTTTTTCAAAAATTATTTATAACTAGTTATTTATTCTTCAAATTTGGTAGTGCTTAAACATAACTATTTTTCAAACCTACCAATTTTTGGTTATGAGTATATACATGACTTACAATGTTAATTTTACAATTGGTATATTACTCACATTTTGGTTCCTATATATGTATGCCCTAATTTTCAAATTGGTCTTATCTATTCACATACATATATATGATTTTCATGTGCTTTCTTTACAATTGATTTACATTCTTAAAAGCACAAAAAGTTTATGCTAAGTTAAGTTAACACCTTATATTAACTATGCATAAGCTTATGAAAAATAAAAAGATTTTATTTTAGATCTTTCATTTGGTATCAATATGCTTCAACTTCAAATTTGTTATATGATTACAATTGATATCAATATGTTTGAAACATTAAAAGATTTTGCAATGATAACTTGATATCACACATCTTCAAGTGCTATTTTCTATTGGTATCAAAATTACAAATTATGATTGGTTCAAAATTTGTTTTATTGGGAAAAGTTCAAAATTTTGTTTTGATAAAAAAAAAAAAAAATTAAAATGTTTTGTTTTGTATTTCCTATATGCAAGGAGAGCTTAACATCTCTCTTACATATAGATTCATGTTGAGTATATTATAAATTGAGGAGCTTAACATCTCTTCTTTATATGATATACGTGTGTAGGGGGAGCTTCACATCTCCTTCTATGCATTACATAGTTGTGTTGTGTGAATTAGGGCTTCACATCCCTCTTTCATGCAATGTACATTGTAGGGAAGCTAACTTAACGTCTTCCTCTTCATGAATGTATATCGCATATAAATCTTTATTGGTTGATTTGTATTTACCCCTTCTTGATTCTTTTGTTTTGACAAAAAGGGGGAGAAAAATTTGTTTTGATTTGCTTTTACTTTGAACCCTTTGTTGACCTTTGTTGATGATTGACAAAAAGGGGGAGAAGTATTTGTGATGTATTTGTGATATATGCATGATTTCCTTACTTAAGGGGGAGAAGTATTTGTCTTCCTTACTTAAGGTTGTATAAGATTTGTATTTATGCATATATATATTTGTATTGCAAAGAGGAGAAAAAGATTTTGATTTATGCTTGTTGCATGTTTTATCTCCATACTTGCATACATATTCACGTGCCTCATTGCCTTATCTATTGCTTATTTGATATGCATGAGTTAAGGGGGAGCTTCTTTGAAGCTTTACTTTAATCCATGCATATATAACTTCATGAGTTTTGTCATCATCAAAAAGGGGGAGATTGTTGGCCCAAAGGCCTATCACTCTAGTTTTGATGATGATCAACTCATGTAGTTATATTTGCTAATGATCTTGTTTAATTAGTGACAGATTCTTTATCAAGATCTTAGTAGGTGCAAAGCTCAACAAAGGATTAAATGTCAAGATTTGGAGCTAGCACGGGGTGATCCAAGGAGCTTTGGATCAAGCTTGGACCAAGTCAAGAAGATGAGAAGCCTTCAAGTGAAGACTTCAAGAAGATGAAGACTTGTGTCTAGGTATAAGATTTTGTTTTTGTTTTAGAAAAAATGTAAAGGATAGATAGTTGGTGGATTGCTCAAGTCTATATCACACACACACTCTTGATAGAACTCTTGATAGAATGATTTTCATAAAAGATTTTCCTAGTTAAGAAAAGATTTTTATTTGTGATAAAATACAATTTGGTTTTTGGTATTCATGTATACATATCTTATATCCAAAACCATGTTTAGAGCCTTATGTCAAAAACTAGATATTCATCTTATTTGTGTAGTGGATCATATCCATACACACTATGCTTTAAAAGTATATCTTGTTTTTGTATTTGATGAGATTTTCCTTATGACAAAATATCTACTTTGGGTTTTGGTAATTTCTTATATACATATCCTTTAACCAAAACAAGTTTAGTGCTTTATGTCAAAAACTAGATATTTCATCTTGATTGTGTGGTGGATCATATCCATACACACTTTGCTTTATAAGTTCAAAATATCTTGTTTTTGTATTTTGTGAAGTTATGGAAAAATAAGTTTTAGAAAAACATATTTTTAGAAAAACAGTTTTTATTTTGATTGAAACTATTTTTCTGGATTTACTGTGAATTTTTGGGATTTTTATTAAGTTAAAAGACCAATCTTTAATCCCATTTTTCTGGTTCTGGCAGTTCTGATTTTTTCAGAACTGACAGTGGCCGGTCGACCGGGTCGGTCGACCGGACATGCACAGACGTGCACGCCAGTGTGCACTGGAGGATCGGCCGACCGGGCCGGTCGACCGCTCCAGAGAGCTTGCTCTCGGGAAACTTCGGTCGACCGCACCGGTCGACCGACAGAGAAGGAATTCTCTGCTCCAAGTGCACGGTCGACCGAGCCGGTCGACCGGAGGCTGCAACGGTCGGATTTTGACCGTTGCCGGTCGACCGGACCGGTCGACCGGAAGCTCTGACAGAGCCCAACGGTCAGATTTTTCTGACCTCTATAAAAGGGGGTTTTGTCATTATTTTGAGCCAAGATTTTTGGAGACCTTAGAGCTAGTTTTTTCCAGTCTTTCTGAAGGGTTTTTCTCCACAAAAATTAAAGTTAATACTTCCAATTAAAAGGAGAGTTTTATCAAAGAGTGTAAAAGAGATTTTCTTGTGTTTTTCACCAAAGATTCTTTCCTTGCTTTCTCACACAAACACTTGAGCATCCATTGAGCTATTCATTCTATAGGAGTGTTATTGTGAGAGGATTTTAGGTGATCAAGAGTTGTGATCACCAAAGTTCATCTTTGTTCTTTGAGAAGGCGGACGGTTGTGTTCGCGGTTTGTTTCGGGTCCTAGTGAGGACTTGGTGTTGTTGGGTCCTAGTGAGGACTTGTAGCTTGAGGTGCGGCCTCGACGAGCCGGTGGGCTTGTGGTGTGTAAGGGACTTTGGGAGTCCGAGGGCTTGTAGGTGTTGCGGCACCAAGGAGAGATCCGGTTGGATCGTGCATAGTGGAAATCCTTCGTGTGTCGAAGGCGGGGATGTAGAGCAAGTGTGCTCGAACCTCGAAACAAACCCTTTGTGTTTGCGATTGCTCACTCTTGCTCTCTTACTCTTTTTGTCTCTATTATATCTTGCATTACTTACATTGTATTTACTTTACATGCTTGATATACCCTTGTGCATATTTGATATATACTTGCGTGGGATTGTTGCTAACACTTGTATTCAACCAAGAGAGCCAACGCGGCACCTCAACCCATTCAAGGGGAATCTAGAGGAGTTTGTCCAGAGCCTCGCAAGGGGAATTCGGTAACACTCTTGTGTTATACATAAGTGTTTAATTAAAAGAAGTTTAATTTGGTCATCTTAGTTTTAATTCCGCATTATTTGTTCATAAGTGACCATTAGATTAGCCATCACCTATTCATCCCCCCCCTCTAGTTGATCTTACAATCTTGAAATAGCACAGATGCATTTTTTGATTTAATTGAAATAGTAGATATGCATATTTGAAGTAAACATGCACATAACATCCATTAGATTATGACATATTATCATGGTGGATGAAATAATAAAATGACAGAGAAGTTCTAAGTCATGATATAAATATAAATCATTATAGAATAGAAGACATGAAATACAAAATGAATATCATCTCTTGTATAAACATCATGATATGACAGACATGCGTATGCATCTTAATTAATCGTCATATATAAAATATTTCATAAAAAAATATTTTTCAATATAAATTTGAACATAGATATTCTAATTTACAAGCAAAAGGGCATTATACATATATGTATTTAACCATGCCAATTTATAAGAATCATGCTCGGCGTCAAATTAACAAATTGGTCTTATGGTAAGATTTGAAAGAACATATATCATCATGGCATAAAATGAAATATATTAATTTTTAGACATAAATATCATAACATGCACAATATCTTAGTATATCAAAATTTAAATTAAATGAATCATACTTTTCAATACCATAAACTTTTGTATAAACTTGAGCATAGTTATGAATAATAAAATTCAATGAAATTATGTAAATATCACAATTTACAGTAAAAATCTAATCATATAAAAATGTACATAATATGAATATCTAAATAAAGGATAAAAGAATATATTATCCATAAATTATATCTAATCATGGTACATCAGATTTAACTAAGCATGAAATTGTTTTATTTGATAAATAAAATTAGGATAAATACATGAAGTTCTTTGAATCAGAGAACTTTTAGTTCATTACAACATGTGATTCGAACTTTTTATTGTTGTATGATATAATGCAGAGGTGAGAGCAGAGAGTTTCTCTAAAATATGCTTCTGATATGAAATAACAGTGGTAATTCAAAGATATTCAATATTAGATTTATTTGTGATCTCAATGTGATATCTTTTGCAAAGGATATCTTTTAAAACTGAGCAAATTTCTTCAAAATTTGCTAGAATATAATGCATTTCTAATATAAAATTATGTCCCTTCTGGTAACATGATATTAGCTCTTTCAAAGCCTTCAATTAAATTTGCGGTGTCGGATATAGTATTTATATTAGCTTCTTTCAAATCCTGGATTGTCACCATTAAGATCAATGAAGTTCATTTTTATGTTCTTTCTCTTTTCCTTTGACACTTGGTAAAGTTCACCAATGTTTTGGCATACGACATGTACAAGATCAATGTCCCTTCATTTCACACTATAACAAGTATTTTCAAAATAATGATGAGCCTTAGCTTACTTTTTCTAAAAATTTATCCACTTTTGGTTGCACGATGTGTTTTTATAAGGAACATTTGGAGTATAATTATTATGACCACCACAACGAAAGCTGCCACGACCTAGTGCATGTCCACATCCACGACCATGCCTATATTTGTGAGATGATGCTGCATTCGCTTCAGGGAATACAGTCCATTCACTTCAGGGTGGTGTAAACTCATTTGGATGAAAATTGTGTTTTTTCATCTAAAACTCATTATTTTGTTTGGCAACCGAGAGACATGGAATTAATTCATAATATCTCTTGAAATTTTGCTCTCGATATTGCTACTGCAGCAGGAGCAAATTTGAGGCATGAGAAGTAAGTTTTTCTAACATGTCTTCTTCAGTTACTTTTTCTCCACATAATTTTAACTAATAGATAATTTAAAGCCATGTGGAGTTTGTTCACTAACTATTTTAAATCCTGTAACATCAAGTGTATCCATTCATACCGAGGTTTTGGTAAAATAACAATTTTCTGATGGTCATATCTCTTCAAAGAGTCAAAAAAAGATATTTTACCGTGAAATATTCATTTCAATCCTTTGTTAATATGATGGTGAAAGAATATTAGATCCTTAGAGTGATCCTGCTTGGATGCTTTGTTTTGTTTTTTAATTTTCTCTTCAAGGTGCATAATCTCGAGATGTATCTCAGCGTCATATAATTTTGGGTATTATTTTGTAAAACTTCAGGTTTCATTAAACTATGATAACAAGCTTATCTAAAAAGATAGATGCACCAATCATAATAATTAAATTTCAACAAATATAACCATAAAGCTTCTTATCTATCAAAGACTAATTTTTGCTCTTCCAAATTCATGTAATAGATAAAAAATCTAATCAAAACAATAATTATTCTTCGCTTATCTTCAAAGAGTATATTAGATAGCAGATACAGATAAAATCAAAAAATGATTAAGCATATTAACATACCAAATAAAAAATAATGAAACTTATTTTAAAGACAAACTAATATGTCCAAAAGATAGGCAGAATAAATTCAAAATGAGTACTCATACTATTTCTTTAGATAAAAAGAACAAAAATTTAAAACTATCTTGTTGTGGATAAATCACTGCATTACTTGCGATCAATATAGAGAAAATATTGAACCTAAAATGCCTACTTAAAATGGTTGATTAGAAAAATTGTTCTTGCATGTATATGATCAATGTGAGCGAAAGTAAATTTGGAAGCCTCTTATAAAAAATCAAATATGATATTAGTTGATAAGTATTAAGGAAGATAAATGTAAGCAATATCTTGATTTTTGCATAAGAAGACAAAAGGATTCTCTACACTTGTAGAGATGATCATTCGGGAACTTGTCTGATCGATTTTAAATCTCTCTTTTGACAAATAGGAAGGTGATAGGTTATTCATGCAAAAAAAAAAAAATATGATAAAGAAACTAATAAATAATTTTCTAAAAAAATGTTAAAAATAAAATTTGAAAAAATCTGAAATAATTAAAATGAAACAAAAAACAAAAATGAGAATTATAAAACCGACTTGGGTTGCAAAGCATACAGTTAATCACTTTAGAAACCTATCCAAGCCTCTTGCATTATGCCAAGAGCGAGAGATTTCATTTGGTATAACCACTAGTACATATTATGTTTTCTACGTCACCATTATTACGTCGGTTGATCTAAGAACCGATGTGAATAATAATGCAGTGTTATTTTTTAAAATATAAGAAGTATACATCTGGGATCGGGAAAAATTAATAAGATTACTGGTTGTAAAATGAAAGTGAAAGGAATTACCATGTATTTTTGGGCTAACGGGTCGTGTCCACGAGGAGGAATGCAATGAAAGCTTTTCGTATTTTGTTTAGAGAGCTAAGAATGGTGCTAGTTTTTTAGTTGAAAAGAGAATGGAGAGAAGGGAAATGATTTAAAGAAAAACTTAAAATTTAGAGAAGGCTTTGGAAAAGGTGATTTTTTTTTTATAAAGCTTGAAAAGTCATTCGTTGTTTTTTTTAATACGAAAAAGATCTGGGCTGACTATCTCACTACTCAACGATGTGTTCTTCTTTTAAAATCCTTAGTGCCTCAACTTGATCATAGGCAAAAACATAAGATTGAGTTTAGAAAGTTTTAAGCAAAACACATAAGATAGTTTGAAAAAGTTAACTCTTTTTTTTAAGAAATCGTCTTGAGTTGAATGTTAAATCATCGAGTAGTTCAAGTATGAAATAAAAACAAGTTCAAGAGACGTTTTTTAAAAGAAGTAGAAGTTTAAAAATTCAAACCCATCCTCATGTGCCCTCAAGAACACTTTCAAGAAGAAAGGCTTAAGTTAGGCATGCAAATAATTCATTGGGTCTTTTCATCAAAACCATTCAAAAAGAAGAGGGATCAGAGAGAGGAATAATAGTGAGCCTAGAAAACTGATTTAGCTACTCATGAAAGATGAAAAATAATGCAAGTAAATAAAGCAGACAAACCGTAAAATGGAGTGAAAGAAGAGATAGCTTGATCCTTGTATTGATGTCACTTCAATCTTCAGAATACAATCACTCAATTCCTCTCTCTCACTGGTATTTGCACTGAATTACAAATTATAAAACAAAGATATAATTTCTATACTATCTAACAAAGAGCCTAAAGCCTTAAAAACAAAGAGCAAAACTAAATCTAAGTTCCGGTCCCTTTTTCTCTGAAATTTACAGTATTTATAGGCAAAAACCAAATGGGAGGGGACGTACAAAGATAGGGAGAGCAAACGCTCCCCCAACATAAACTAAACGGCCGCAAAAACGCAGCTTTGGCCGCGTTTCCGAGGCCATGGTGTGGCCAGGTGGCCAGACCAGGTTGGAGGAGCTTCTTCGTTTGGTGATTCTCCCTTATCTCCTGCTGGTTTCCTATTTCTGCTTCAGGATTTGACGAAACAGCCTTTAATTGTTGGCCTCAACCGCTTGATTTGGGATGGTTTATTTCAACCAATTTTTAACCTCTCTGATTTGCCAAGATCTGCCCTGATTCCCTGATTTCGAATTTATTCTGAATTAAACCAGAATTTGATGGGCTTTTGGGCTCGTTTCTCTTTCTTATCCTTTAGCAATGGGCCTGCATTTTATAAAGAAAAATAGGACTTATTAATATGATTTATTTAGATAGTAAGCATGGTAATGTGACAATATGTATGCAATATATGTGACTGATCACACCCCCACACTTATCTTTTGCTCGCCCTCGAGCAAAATATCAAAACTAATTCTAATCAATTATTAGACCACTTTCGCAGGTCACTCGATTACACAGAGCATGTGGAATAATCCGTTAAACCTTTAGATTACCCCTAGAGGACGAGTTTTGTCTCGTGAGGGTTTTTAGTGGATTGCACCCACAAAATACATAAAGAAAGAAAAAATGTTAGTATTTTCAAAAAGCATTTTGAAAAGAGAAATATTTGAAGTATATTTGTAAGGGTTCGAGTAATTTATAAGTTATAGGAATATCAAACTTTTCATTTCTAAACTTAATCTCTATTCAAAAACATGTCATCAATCAAAGTAAGAAGTCAAATTGTGTTTCTCATCTAGTCTATTACTTTACCCTGAGTCATATGCACCATCATGACCGTGAAGTTTGACTAAGGGTTCTTTAACATTAACTCATATGCCTTATTTATATTTATTTTGGGTGGTATTTACTCCTCAATTGCATTAGGCTTTCTAATCTGCCCATGTAAGGAGCCTTTAGTCAGTGACACCCAAACCAGACAGTTTAAGGGCACCAGGTGAGAAACACCCCTAAGGACTTAAACACTCGAGCAGACAAGGCCACGAATCAAAGGATTTTTATTATAAAATGTACCCCTTTTAGGCGTGAATACTTATACTTCATGAGGCACAAATACCCAACTTAATTAGAGGATTTATATATATATATTTCAAACTTATCTAATTATCTTTTGCATAAATACCAAGGATTGCCTAGGCCAAAGCACCTAGCTAATCAATAATTAGATTTGTTTATTTTTTATGCATATATATTTTTTCTCTTTTTTTTTATAAGGCATGAGAGTCTTTGTTTTTGAACCCTAAGTGTGTAAGTGTATAAAGTGTGCATTTTTCATCAAGGTAAAGATCAAGACTAAATTACTTTCACAAATTTTCTTCCTAACCCTAAAAATCAAACAAGTCATCTTATTTTGACTAAGTGTAAGAAATCCTAATTAAGATTTTCCTATTTCTTAAAATTGACTTAATTTCTTACAAAAAATAAATCAAAATATTGTTCTTACCTTTCAAAAAGTTTTTTTTATGTTTAATTTTTTCTGTGTCTTCTTTATTTTTTTTAGTTTTATATTAGTCATGTTAGAGCCCTCCCCCACACTTATCTCATGCATTGTCCCCAATGTATGAAAGAAATGTATAGATGCATGAAATAAAATGGAAAAGAGGAAAGTTACCGATACACTAGGTCAAAAAGACCCATAGCCGTTTCATTTACCGGCACCGATTTCAAAAAAGGTTTAATGCGTTGGCCATTTATCTTAAAGTCATTTCTATTTTTGGTGTCACTGATCTCTACAGCACCGTGTGAAAACACGGTTTTTACAACAAATGGCCCAGTCCATCTTGATTTTAATTTTCCTAGAAAATGATGAAGCCTAGAATTATAGAGTAAAACTTTTTGTCCATGGACAAAGGTTTTTCTTATGATGTGTTTATCATGAAAAATCTTAACTCTATCTTTAGTGATTTTAGCATTTTCACAGGCCTCATTTCTTAACTCCTCTAATTCAAAAATTTGTAATTTCTGAAGGTCACCGGCATTAGTCAAGTCGAAATTCAACTGCTTGATTGCCCAAAGGCCCGATGCTCTAACTCAACGGGTAGGTGTCAAGCATTACCATAGACTAGCCTATAAGGAGACAACCCTAGAATCATCTTGAAAGCGGTCCTGTAAGCCCATACGACATCTACAAGTTTGGTGGACCAATCTTTCCGGTTTGGGTTCACAGTCTTCTCTAAGATTAGCTTGACTTGTCTATTGGAAACCTCAACCTGTCTACTGGTTTGAGGATGATAAGGTGTGAATAACTTGTGAGTTATGGCATACTTTTGCATAAGAACTTCAAAGGATCTATTGCAAAAGTGAGTGCCATTATCACTGATGATAGTACGAGGGGTTCCGAAGCGTGAAAAAATGTTCTCTTTCAAAAACTTGATGACAACTTTGTTATCATTAATTTTACTAGGAATAGTTTCTACCCACTTGGACACATAGTCCACAACAACCAATATGTATTGGTTTCCAAATGATTTAGGAAATGGACCCATAAAGTCGATGCCCCAAACATCAAAGAGTTCTATTTCTAGAATTGGGTTGAGAGGTATCATATCTCGTTTTGAGATCCTTCCTACCATCTGGCATCTAGAGCACGTCTTGCAAAATTCATAAGCATCTTTGAATAAAGTCGGCCAATAGAACCCACTTTGTAGCACTTTTTTAGCAGTCTTACGGGGACCAAAATGTTCACCGCATGCAAGTTCGTGACAAAAGGATAAAACACTCTTAACCTCTTCATCGGGAATACATCTCCTAATATTTGGTCAGAACAGTACCTAAAAAGATACGGTTCCTCCCAAAAGAAATACTGGACTTGAGATAAGATCTGGTATATATTATTTTCGGACCAATGAGACGGAGTTTGGTTATGACCAAGTAATTCGCTATATCAGCAAACCAAGGTTCCATAAAGATAGCTAAGAGATTTTCATCAGGAAAATCCTCATTTATGGGTAATTCGTTGCATGCAGAATTAGGAATTCGTGAGAGATGGTCAGCAATGATATTTTCTACGCCTTTCTTATCTCGAATCTCGAGATCAAATTCTTGAAGAAGGAGGATCCAACGAATGAGTCGGGCCTTGACATCCTTCTTCATTATGAGGTATCTAAGTGCAGAATGATCGATGAAAATGGTGATTTTGGACCCTAGTAGATAGGGACGAAATTTCTCTAAGGCAAACACTACTGCCAAGAATTCCTTCTCAGTAATAGTGTAGTTCAATTGAGCATCGTTGAGAGTCCTATTAGAGTAGTAAATCACATGCTGCTTGTTATCAATGCGTTGTCCTAGGACAGCGCCTATGGCAAAATCAGAAGCATCACACATGATTTCAAACGGCTTTGACCAATCCAGTGCAGATATGATTGGTGCAAAAATAAGCTATCTCTTAAGCTTCTCCCAAGAATTCATACATTCAGTATCGAAAGTGAAGGACACGTCCTTAACTAATAGATTAGTCAAGGGCCAAGCAATCTTGATAAAATCCTTTATAAATCTTCGGTAAAAACTGACGTGTCCTAAGAAGGAACTAATATCCTTCACGCACTTGGGCATGGGAAGCTTTGCAATAACCTTAATTTTGGCTCTATCCACTTCAATTCCTTTCTTAGAGATTTCATGACTCAAGACAATTTCATGATTTACCATGAAGTGATATTTCTCCCAGTTCAGTGTCAGATTTTTCTCAGCACAATGTTGGAGGACAAGTTCTAAATGGTGGAGACATTGAGTGAACGAATCTCCGTAGATGGAGAAATCATCCATGAAGATTTCTAAGAATCGTTTTACCTGAAAAACACCGAGAGGGGGGGTGAATAGGTGTTAAAGCTAATCTAATGATCTTTTTAAACAAGTATGAAAAATGATGCAACGATAGCCCAAAACAAGACTAGAAGCCGAATACCCGGTGAAGGGCTCTGAGCTCCTTCCTCGTGATTCCTCTAGATAAGAGTTTGAGGTGCGTATTGCAATCTTGTTGTATGAGTATTGATCGACAAATTAGCAAGGAATGAAAAGGATGCAATGATGAATTGCACATAAGATATAAAACAAGTTAGAAATAAAGAGCAATATCACAAGCTAGAATTGAAGAGCAATAAAGAGCAGCAAAGAAAAGAAATCAATCGCAAACACAAAGGGTTTGTTTCGAGGTTCGAGTCACCGCTCTACTCTCCGCCTTCACCGCCGTGAAGGGTTTCCACTATATCCACCGAGGAATTACAAGGTCTACCGAAGACCGGAGTACCGAACTTCACCAATTGCAAGAGGTCTACCGAAGACCGGAGTACCGAACTCCACCAATCCAATCCTCAACCGAAGAGGAATCACAATGCAAGAAGAACAAGTAACCAAGTGATCAACAAGGGATCACAAACTTCTCTTTACAACTTCCTTATAGAATGAGGAGGATATTTTGGCTCAAGAAGTGTAATGAGAAAAACAAACTCAGTTGAAGAAAAATTGCTTTGAAAAAGAACTGAAAATCAGTAGCCAAGAATGCTCAAAGAGAATTGAATGCTTTGAAACACTTTTTCTTTCTTTTGAAACTTGAAAACAATGGGTATTTTCTTATCTTTTGCAAGAGACCAATCCCCACTATTTATAGGGATTAGAGGTGATCAAAATATGATTAGAACTAGCTTGATAGGTCAGAAAATAGCTGCCAAAAATTCAGAAATAGCTGACACCAAAATCTCCAACAAATCCCAAGAGACAATCTCAGAAAACTAGCCGTTGGCGGCTGGAGACGGCTGTCGGTCGACCGGCCCGGACGGCCGGCAATCCAATTGGCAACTAGCCGTTGGACTCGGTCAATCGGTCGGTCGACCGGAAGCCAAAAGAAAATTTTGTTTAGAACTGTCGGTCGACTGACCCGGTCGACCGACCAAAAACAGAGAGCAAGCTGCTTCCAGTCGGTCGACCGGTAGGTCGACCGACAGACATGCACAAAACATGCACACCCTGGTCTCAAGGCTCGGTCGACCGGCCCGGTCGACCGGCCAGGCCTAGAATAGACCGATCAACCGGCCCGGTCGACCGACAGGCCTGAAACAGAATTTTTATAGGATTTTTCCTGAACTTTGTAAAATTTTCAAATTAATTTTGTAAGGATATATGACTAAGTATCATACTGAAAAGGTAGGTATACATGATGTAAACAAGATATAAAATTTATAAAAATTTGAGTCATGTATAGAAATTAAAGCATGAACTTAAATCAAAAACCAAAAATAAAAAACCGTATTTTGGAAAATGTGTGTGTTTGCTTGAGCCAATTTAACACAGCCTCATTCTTTAACAAACTAAGTCTTACATAGGTTCTAGGTGACTACAAAGTCTTCAAGTGGGCTCCTCCATATGTGATCTTGAAAATCTTGTATCTTGAACCCGAAATGAACCAACTTGAGTCAAAACGATCTTCCTTTAGGGAAGAGCACACCATGAATCCTTAGAACCCTGAAACACACTTAAACACTAAAAATGATTAGTACAAATAACTATATATGTTTGTAATCATCAAAACTCAAAAACCGGTTGATTGTAACCTTGGGCCAACAATCTCCCCCTTTTTGATGATGACAAAACATACTAGTTATTTAAAAAATATGGGGAAAAGAGCTTGGAAGCTCCCCCTCAAATCATGCTATGAATAAAAGAATGACTATATGCATAAATGAATGGCTATATGCATAAATGTATAAACACATTGCTAGGAGTACAAAACACATTTCTCAAAATTCTTTACTCAAAAACTAAAACCAAAAATGCATAACTCCAAACTAACTTATTATTACTTAAAAACCAAAACTCAAAATGCATAACTCCAAAGTATTAAAACTCAAAATGCATAACTCCAAACTCAAAATAAGCTAACTTTTTCTCCCCTTTTTGTCATACATCAAAAAGGGTAAACATAGTTAACAAAAAAATTTTCTTCAAGATTCCATAACACAAATATTCAATTCACCACAAATAACAGAAAATCTAGCATAGTCTAGTGGTTTTGTAAAAATATCGGCAAGTTGAAAATCGGTAGAAACATATTCAATTTCAATATCACCTTTTTCATAATGATCTCGAAGAAAGTGATACCGAATGTCAATGTGCTTAGTTTTACTATGTTGATTTGCATTTTTGGTCATATGAATAGTACTAGTATTATCACAAAATATTTTAATATGGTCAAAATGCAAATCATAGTCAAGGAGAGTATGTTTCATCCAAAGAACTTGTGCACAACAAGCTCCGGCCGCAACATACTCCGCCTCGGCGGTTGAGAGGGCTACCAAATTTTGCTTTTTGGAAGACCAAGAAACAAGACAATTACTAAGAAATTGACATGTTCCACTTGTACTCTTCCTATCCACTCTACAACCCGCATAGTCAGCATCCAAAAAACTCGTCATTGAAAATTGTCCGGTCTTCAGATACCACAAACCCATTTCAATTGTGCCTTTAAGGTATCTAATAATGCGTTTTACCGCAATCAAATGGGACTCTTTAGGACACGATTGAAATCGAGCACAAAGACAAACACAAAACATAATATCCGGCCTACTAGCCGTCAAATACAACAAGCTATCAATCATGCTACGATAAAGCTTAATGTCTACACTTGTACCTTGTTCATCCTTATCAAGCTTTGTCGTAGTTGCCATGGGAGTTTTGCTTGTTTTAGCCCCTTCAAGCCCAAATCTCTTGATTAGTTCCTTCGTGTACTTGGCTTGATTGATGAAGATCCCATCCTTCCTTTGCTTGATTTGGAGTCTAAGGAAGTAGTTAAGCTTACCCATCATAGACATCTCGAATTCTTCCTTCATGCATGATTTAAAAGCTTGGCAAAGAGTTTCATTAGTAGAACCAAATATGATATCATCCACATATATTTGAACTATAAGTATATCATTTTCAACATGCTTTGTAAATAAAGTAGTATCTATTTTTTCTTTCTTAAAACCATTAGAAATTAGAAAAGAAGAAAGTCTTTCATACCAAGCCCTAGGGGCTTGTTTTAAACCATAAAGAACTTTGTCAAGTTTGAAAATAAAATCCGGATGTGTAGGATCAACAAACCCGGGGGTTTGTTTAACATACACCTCCTCTTCAATAAATCCATTTAAGAAAGCACTTTTTACATCCATTTGAAAAAGTTTAAATCTTTATAAGAAGCAAATGCAAGTGTCATCCGTATGGCTTCAAGCCGTGCTACGGGTGCAAAAGTTTCCTCAAAATCGATACCTTCGACTTGAGTGTAACCTTGGGCAACTAACCTAGCTTTATTCCTAATAACATTTCCCGACTCATCCAACTTGTTCTTAAAGATTCACTTAGTACCAATTGTTGGTCTATCATGGGGCCTAGGAACAAGATGCCAAACTTGGTTGCGCTCGAATTGATTGAGCTCCTCTTGCATGGCTAGCAACCAATATGAGTCGGCCTCGGCTTCGAGGATGTTCTTGGATTCAAAGTGAGAAATAAAAGCATGGTGTCCACAAAAGTCATGAAGTTTAGAACGAGTAGTTACCCCTTTAGATACTTCACCTATAATAAGATCCTTGGGATGATGTGGATTGTATCTCCAATCTTTTGGAAGTGGTTGAGTAGGCTCCACTTCAACTTCTTGATTTTCATTTACTTGAGCCTCATTTTCTTGAACTTCATTTCCTCCATCATCCTTTGGCATCTCTTCAATAGTAGGTGAGTCCTTCAAAGTAGCTCTCTCCATGTCTTCATTTAGGGAATCTATTTCTACAACATTCTTAACAAACACATTAGATTCCTCAAACTTTACATGTATAGATTCTTCAATAGTCAAAGATGACTTATTAAAGACTCTATAAGCTTTACTAGTATTAGAATATCCAACAAAAATTACTTCATAAGACTTTGCATCAAATTTTCCTAAATTATCTTTAGTATTCAAAACAAAACATTTACAACCAAAAACCTTAAAATATGAAACATTTGGCTTTCTAGAAAAATAGATCTCAAAAGATGTTTTGAAGTATTTTTACATAAGAAAACTCGATTTGATATATAGAAAGATGTGTTAACGGCCTCGGCCCATAGATAATGAGGGAGATCATATTCATTTATCATTGTCCTACCCATCTCTTGTAATGTCCGATTTTTCCTCTCAACGACTCCATTTTGTTGTGGAGTTCTAGGACAAGATAGTTCATGCTTAATTCCATGTTCTTCACAAAAAGTGGTAAAGGGTAGGTTATTGAATTCACCACCTCTATCACTTCTTTTTCTTAAAATAGAAGAATCTTTTTCCTTTTCAACTCTTTTCTTAAAGGCTTGAAAATATGAAAAGGCTTGATTTTTATGCTCTAAAAAGAAAACCCATGTAAAACGCGAGAAATCATCAACTAAAACAAAAGCAAACCGATTCCCACTTAGACTTTTGGTTTGAGTAGGACCAAACAAATCCATATGGATCAACTCCAAGGGACGTGATGTCATGATATCCTTAATTGACTTGAAAGAGGACTTGGTTTGTTTCCCAAGTTGGCACGCGTCGCAAACGCGGTCCTTTTCAAAGTTCAAGTAAGGAATACCTTTCACCATTTCCTTGTTGTTTAATCTAGATAAATGGTCAAAAGAAATGTGGCCTAATCTTCTATGTCACAACCAAGAGTCATCATCGAGGGCTTTCAAACATGTAGCATTGCATAACATATTAGACATGTCAATCATGTATACATTGCTTTCACGAAAATCGGAAAATATACATGTGTTAGATTGTCTATCAATAACTCTACAAGCTAAATTATCAAAAATAACATCAAAACCTTTGTCACAAAGTTGACTAACACTCAAGAGGTTATGCTTGAGGCCATCAACCAAAACAATATTTTCTATTAAAGGGGATGTACCAAGTTTAACATTACCAATACCGATGATTTTTCCCTTGGCATCATCTCCGAAGGTGACGGTGCCACCTTCATGGTATCTTGATAGGGTTGCAAAGTTGTTGATATCCCAAGTCATGTGGCTTGAGCAACCACTATCAAGATACCACAATCCTTTACGTCGTTGGGCCTTGGAAGGTACCTACATCATTTAACAAATTCGTTGACTTTGGTACCCAAATTTTCTTGGGTCCTTGAAAGTTAGTATTCCGAACCCAAACATTATGATGTGAAGCATTAAGTCTATCATAGCAAAATCTAACTAAATGACCTTTACGGCCACAATATGTGCATGAAAATACTTTACCATACATGTATGCATGATGTGTGTGAGGAGTGTGTACATGTTTAGGGTGTTTGGCATGATGTAAAGGTTGTGATTTATGAACATGAGCATGAATAGCATGTGAATGTTTCTTAGGGACTTGTTTCTTAGGAAACATAGCCTCTAGTCTATTCTTATCAAATTCACATTTTTTCAAGACTACTCCTAATGAATCAATTTTCTCTTTTAGCATAGAAATATCATTTTCATTTATTTGTGGAAATTTACTTTTGTAAGATATTTTATAGTTCTCAAAATCTTTTTGTGTAGAAACAAGAGTTGAAAGCAATTCATCATTTTCTTTGAAAGAGTAAAAACCTTATTATTTAGAGATTCATTTTCCTTTTTCATTTTCAAATACTTCTTTTTAAGAAAATCATAGTTATGTGAAAGTTCTTCAAAAACTTCTCCTAGTTCATCCATGGAAAGCTCACAATCAAGAGAAGTGTTGGGAGTTACCTTGCTTGTGCTTTCATTTGCCATGAAGCACATGTTGGCGGTGTTGACTTCCTCCTCGGATTCACTCTCGGAATCCCAAGTAACCTTTAATGCTTTCTTTTTGTATGGCTTCTTGGAGGTGGAAATCTTGACTTTATCCAGGCATTCCGCAACAATATGACCCGTCTTCCCACAATTGAAACAAATGATTTTCTTGTCTTCTTTACCTTGCCATCTCCTTTTATTTTGGAACTTTGCCGTGTTATACATTCTCTGAACGTTCTTAACAAGAAGTGAAAGCTCCTCATCATCTTCTTCTTCATCGTCTTCGTCGGAGGATGTGGAATGACTCTTGAAGGCAATAGTTTTCTTCTTGGAGGGAGCCATTTCTTCTCTTGCTTTCCTCTCCATCTCATGGGTCTTTAGGTTCCCAATGAGACCTATAAGCTCCATCTCTTCCTTGTCATTAAGTTCCTTCAAGGTAGTGACTTTGACTTTCCAAGATGGAGGGAGAGCCCGAATGATCTTCCTTACTCTTTGGTCGTTGACAATAACGTCACCTAGAGAAGAAAGTCCATTAGTAATCTTTGTAAATTTTGTAACCATATCATCTACGGTTTCATTCTCTTACATAGAAAAATTTTCATATTGGGACCGAAGAAGGTCAATTTTTGCCCTCTTAACTTGTGAAGTCCCTTCATGTGTGACAAGCAAGTGAGTCTAAATCTCATGTGCAGATTTGCAATGAATAACTCTAGAGATATCATCATCATTAAGTGCTTGTAGCAATGCATAGTGTGCCCTAGCATTAACATCAAATTTTTTAGTCTCAATATCGGACCAAGTGTCCTCATCACCGGTGGGTACACTAAATGGTTTGGTCACCGCCTTTGCAACCCGACTTCCTAGGGATTGCAAAAATACGGTCATCTTAACCTTCTATATGGGAAAGTTAAGGCCATCAACCTTTGGTGGGGTCTTAATTCCTTCGGCCATTTTTACTAAGTGAATGAGTATGAAAAATGAATATTAAGATTAGCAATAAGGATCTCTCTAAGGTTGTTAAGCGAGGAGCCTAGAGACCAAATCTCTGATACCAATTGAAAAACACCTAGAGGGGGGGTGAATAGGTGTTGAAGCTAATCTAATGATCTTTTTAAACAAGTATGAAAAATGATGCAACGATCGCCCAAAACAAGACTAGAAGCCGAATACCCGGTGAAGGGCTCTGAACTCCTTCCTCGTGATTCCTCTAGATAAGAGTTTGAGGTGCGTATTGCAATCTTGTTGTATGAGTATTGATCGACAAATTAGCAAGGAATGAAAAGGATGCAATGATGAATTGCACACAAGATATAACACAAGTTAGAAATAAAGAGCAATATCACAAGCTAGAATTGAAGAGCAATAAAGAGCAGCAAAGAAAAGAAATCAATCGCAAACACAAAGGGTTTGTTTCGAGGTTCGAGCCACCGCTCTACTCCCCGCCTTCACCACCGTGAAGGGTTTCCACTATATCCACCGAGGAATTACAAGGTCTACCGAAGACCGGAGTACCGAACTCCACCAATTACAAGAGGTCTACCGAAGACCGGAGTACCGAACTCCACCAATCCAATCCTCTACCGAAGAGGAATCACAATGCAAGAAGAACAAGTAACCAAGTGATCAACAAGGGATCACAAACTTCTCTTTACAACTTTCTTATAGAATAAGGAGGATATTTTGGCTCAAGAAGTGTAGTGAGAAAAACAAACTCAGTTGAAGAAAAATTAATTTGAAAAAGAACTGAAAATCAGTAGCCAAGAATGCTCAAAGAGAATTGAATGCTTTGAAACACTTTTTCTTTCTTTTGAAACTTGAAAACAATGAGTATTTTCTTATCTTTTGCAAGAGACCAATCCCCAATATTTATAGGGATTAGAGGTGATCAAAATATGATTAGAACTACCTTGATAGGTCAGAAAATAGTTGCCAAAAATTCAGAAATAGCTGACACCAAAATCTCCAACAAATCCCAAGAGACAATCTCAGAAAACTAGCCGTTGGCGGCTGGAGACGGCTGTCGGTCGACCGGCCCGGTCGACCGGCAGTCCAATTGGCAACTAGCCGTTGGACTCGGTCGACCTGTCGGTCGACCGGAAGCCAAAAGAAAATTTTGTTTAGAACTGTCGGTCGACTGACCCGGTCGACCGACCAAAAACAGAGAGCAAGCTGCTTCCAGTCGGTTGACCGGTCGGTCGACCGACAGACGTGCACAAAACATGCACGCCCTGGTCTCAAGGCTCGGTCAACCGGCCCGGTCGACCGGCCAGGCCTGGAATAGATCGGTCGACCGGCCCGGTCGACCGACAGGCTTGAAACAGAATTTTTATAGGATTTTTCCTAAAATTTGGAAAATTTTCAAATTAATTTTGTAAGGATATATGACTAAGTATCATGCTGAAAAGGTAGGTATACATGATGTAAACAAGATATAAAATTTATAAAAATTTGGGTCATGTATAGAAATCAAAGCATGAACTTAAATCAAAAACTAAAAATAAAAAACCGTATTTTGGAAAATGTGTGTGTTTGCTTGAGCCAATTTAACACAGCCTCATTCTTTAACAAACTAAGTCTTACATAGGTTCTGGGTGACTACAAAGTCTTCAAGTGGGCTCCTCCATATGTGATCTTGAAAATCTTGTATCTTGAACCCGAAATGAACCAACTTGAGTCAAAACGATCTTCCTTTAGGGAAGAGCACACCATGAATCCTTAGAACCCTGAAACACACTTAAACACTAAAAATGATTAGTACAAATAACTATATATGTTTTGTAATCATCAAAACTCAAAAACCGGTTGATTGAAACCTTGGGCCAACACTACCATATTAGAAAAAAGACTCAACATGCAACGTTGAAACGTTGCTGGGGGCATTGCATAAGCCGAAAGGCATTCGACGATAAGCAAATGTCCCAAATGGACATGTGAACGTAGTCTTTTCTTGGTCCTCAGGAGCAATAGGAATCTAATTATACCCCGAGTAACCGTCCAAGAAATAGTAATGCTCGTGGCCTGCCAAACGTTCAAGCATTTGATCAATGAAGGGAAGTAAAAATGGTCCTTACGAGTTGCAGCATTAAGCTTCCTATAGTCAATGCAAACTCAGATCTTTGTGGGAAGTCGAGTTTAGACTAACTCTTTGTTCTCGTTTTCCACTACGGTGAAACCGGATTTCTTTGAAACTGTGTGGACAGGACTGACCCATTGGCTATCAGAAATGGGATAGATTATCCCATTGTCTAAGAGTTTCATAATTTCAATATGAACAGCCTCTTGCATTATAGGGTTTAACCTACACTGTGGGTCTCTTTTAGGTGTTGCATCTTCATTAAGATGAATGCGATGTTGAACTATAGTTGGACTCAATCCCTTTATATCAGTCATAGTCCAACCATGGCTTCCCTATGTTTTCTTAGAATTGCTTTAAGATTTTCTTCTTCCCCGTCATTTAAATGGGAGGCAATGATCACAGGAAAGGTCTCTTGTTCGCCTAGATAGACGTACTTGAGATGCACAGGTAAGGCATTCAATTCTATGGAAGAGGAAGGCTCACTAGAAGGATTCGTCAAATTTATTGGCTCCATATTTGGTGAAATAGGGTTTGAGGCCCAATTCACAGCTGACTCAACAACCTGATCAAGATTAAAGTCGTCAAACTCTAACCCGAAGTCACACTCAGTTTCTAGTTCCAATTCTTCTCTATGTTCACTTGTTAAGTTCTCAATGATGTTGACTTCAAATGTTTGGTCCTCAACAGCACGGGGTTGTTTTCCTAAGTTGAAGACATTGGCTTCTCTAGTTATGTCCCCAAAGGTTAACCTCATGGACCCATTCCTACAACTGATAATGGCATTGGTAGTATCAAGGAATGGTCGCCCTAGGATAACAGGAGTTTGAACCCTAGGATTGGACAAAGGTTGTGTCTCTAGAACTATGAAATCAACGGGATAAATAAACTCCCCGACCTGGATAAGGACATCATTAATCTCCCATTTTGGAACTTTCACTGAACGGTCAGCCAATTGGATAGTGACTCGAGTTGGACTAAAATCGCCCAACCCGAGTTGTTGATAAACTGAGAAAGGAAGCAAGTTGATACTTGCCCCCAAGTCAAGAAGTGCACGACTAATCTCGGCTTATCCTATTGTGCAGGCAATGGTGGGACAACCTGGATTCTTGTACTTTACAGGGATCGGACCCGACAGTAGCTCACTAATGTTAGTGGCTAAGAAGACCTTTTTGGGTACATTAGTCTTTTTCTTCTTGGTGCACATGTCCTTAAGAAACTTAGCATAGGGATGGGACTTGTTGGATGGCATCAAGAAGTAGCATATTTATCATCACTTGATTGAAGATCTCAATTATCTTATCCATGTGTGGATTTTGCTTGTTGTTTTTTAGCCTATTAGGAAATGGTACTATAGGCTGGTGCCCTGACTGGTTGACTTATCTTTTTCAGATTCGTCAGATTTGGACGGACTGGGACTAGAAGAGGTGGATAGTTGAGTGTGGTTGTGCTGAATGGGATTAGATAGTGTTGACACTTGATTATCAACTTTCTTTCGCGACCTCAGTGTATGAACATCATTACATTGATTCACTGATTGATCCTTAGCCACATAAGCTTGTTGAGAATTTCTAGGATTCATTATTGGCTAACTAGGCAAGGTACCCTTTTGTCTCTCATTCTGTAGAGTGGCTAATTGGCTCAGAATTAGACCCGAGGGTCTGTTCGTCGCATTGCGACACTTGATTTTCGGCAGTGGAGAATTTCATCCCCAGCGGAGTCGCCATCTTGTTTTCCATTATATTTGCAAAGGGGGAAAACTTACAAAAAAGAGTTTGAGGAGCTAAATTACAAGTATTCTTAAAAAGATTACAAGTAGATCTCCTCAGAGATTCTGGAGAAGTGTGCCGATAGGAGTCTGGTCAGCGCGCGACCACTTTGTCCCTTTGACGATGCGAGCGATGAGATTCCCTTCTCGCCTGGTTCCGGGAATCAGAGAACAGAGGGTTGGTAGAACCCTCTTGCTGCTTCTCAAAATCGCCTTCAATTAGGAATTCCTTCTCGCCTGGTTCCAGAGATTCCTTGAGAGGAAGGACGATGTTAGGGTATCAACACCCTGATTAGAGAAAGTAATTCTCTAAAAGATCTCTGAATTCGAGAACGCACGGTGCTTTTTGAAGAAGTCTTTGCTTGTGGAGTCCTCTCTCTTGCGTATGTCTCAGAAAATTGGCCTCTGGAACCGGTTCTCTCCCCTTGTGCCCCTGGTGGGCTATTTATAGGGAGAGCAAAGGGTATAACCGTCCCTTGAAGATATGGAAACAGATTGAATCGAATCTATTTAAATCTGAAAAGTAGCCTTGCTGTGAGGTTAGGATCAGCTTCTGCGAAGTTAGAATTGGCAGGTCGGTTGACCTTCTTGATCCTTTCCATATCGTTGGAGGATTTTCCCTGATCTTCTTACTCGTTTTAGAAGAGTCAAGAGATTGTGACAATCAACTGCCAAATTTGATCTCCGATTTGATCTTAATTGGATTTGATCTGATTGGATCCGATCTCATCCGGAGATTTGATTGGTCAAAGGTTGACCATAGCAGACCAATAGCGGAGCTGTCCGCATTGAGTTCGTAGCGGAGCTAGAAGTAGCTTCTGGCGAAGTCCGAAAGAAACCCTTTGGCGGAGCTGGAAGTCCTCTGTGGCGAAGTTGCGAGTTAGCTTTTTGGCGAGGCTTCGAGGCGAAGTCGAGTGATATTAGCCTCTCAAGCGAGGCTATCCCTTTGGACTCATGCGATGCTAAGTGTTAGAACCTTAGACCTGCTGAGGTCTGTTTAGAAACAATCCGGGTTCACTGTCTGCTTGCTGGATCAGTGGAGTCCAAGTTGCTTCCTTGTCCCTCGGAGATGGGTGAAAACTGGTCTTCAGCTCGTCTGTCACTTGTGTTTTGTAAATGTCAACAAGTTTAGACATTGTTCGGACCAATAAGGATCTTGTCTTTTTTAAGTGTCAACAAGACCCCCTTCAAAGTTTTCGAAAGTCTGCAATGGCTCAGACTTCGAAATACTTTGAACTGCTTTGATCGGTGGAGAATGAACGTCGCCATAATGGTTGAGTTTGCCTTCGCTTTAAATCCTGCTTTGGGATGTAGATTCGCCGAAGAATTGCACAGAGGCTCGTGACTCTGAGTAGCTTCGCGTACGGGTAGCTCCGCATCTGGGCTTCCGGAGATATGTTCGCCCTGGAGCGTTTGTCGCTTTCCCGAGGCCAACTGCCATGGGCTAGTTACGAGGAGGATTACTCCTTTGTTCGTGCTGATCGAGGGAGATATTCTCCGATTTGCACGTTTCCGAGGGAGGATATTCCCTTTCTTCAAGGCGCAATAAGTGCCTTTATGAGGGAGACGTTTCTCCCTTTGCACGGTTCCAAGGGAAACTGTCCCTTTTCTCAAGGCGCAGTAAATGCCTTAGATGCGCTCGTGCTTCCACGCTTGAGGCGGCAGCGCTCAGGCCATGGGGCCTATAAATAGGACACTTGAGGTCCTCTGAAGAGAAGTGATCTGCTCTTCTCCTCTTCTCTTGGTTGAGAGAGATACTCAGATCTCTGAAGTAGTGGGAATGCCCACTCTGGTCATTACCCGGCCAAGGACCGGTAAGTCTTGATCATTCAACGACTTCACCAACTTTAAGGAATTCGTCTTCCTTAATTCAGCTTTAGCAGTTGCTTCAGGATTAGCTTCCCTTGTTCTCCATTTAACTGATCTACGGAGAAGGATTTCAGCATAGCTTCCCAGCGAAGCTATCATCTTGACTTGATCAGAGAAAGATCTCTGCATGTTAAGTCCGCTGCACAGGCAAAACTTGGGACTTAGTTTCTTCAAGGTTGAGCCAGTCTTGCCATATAGGTGGGGCTAAGACTGTGTCCCTTAGGATCGGTCTGGTTTAACCGTATAGGCGAGGCTAGGACTTGGCGTTTGCTGAGCTAGCCTGTAACACCCCGCTCCCAGAATACGTACCTAGTTGCGTGTTCGTATTTTCTGATCGTATTTTTCGATTTACTTCTTGTATTTATTTTGTATTATGAATTATTTATATGATCGTTTTGTCTTGGATCCGGATTCGTGGACTCAGAGTCTGCTCTTCTCTGAACCAGGGACCCGATCCTAGTGTCTTACTCAATTTGTTTTTTCGGTATTCAGATTTGACCGATTTCAGTTTCAAACATCATTTTCTAATATTTTAGATTTTCTATGATTTTCTGGAATTTTCCTGAATTAAATGGAAAATCTTCAAAAACGGTGTCGACCAGCACCGCTGACCGATTCCTGAATTTTTAATTTACAAATGGAGTCAAATTTTGAGAAACCGCTTTCCCATATTTTCTTAGAATAATATTTACTATCTTAATTCATTTTTGGGAATTTTCAGAATTTATCAGATTTCTGCCAGATTTGGTGTCGACCGATATTGGCGGCCGATTCCAGGATTTTTAATTTAAAAAATATAAATAATTTCTTAAAATGGATTTCACCATGATTCTTAGAATAATATTCTTGATCTTTGAGAATTTTGCGGGTCGTTCCGAGATACTCGATTTTCGGACGATTTCGGTATTTTTCCGAAAGTTTTCCGCATCCGCAACCGAATCCCGGGAATCCGCTACCCTAATTATTTTCACTTTTTCTTTCAAGAAAATATCTTTCTCTTTTTCATTTTCTTTTCCTTTTTCCTTTTTCTTTCCTTCCTTTTCTTTCCACCAAATTCTCCAAACTTCTCCATTCTTCCATTATCTTCTACATTCTTCCTCCAAAAATATCTCCTTTCCTCCAAAAATATCTTCTCCAAAATATCCAACTCCTCTCTCATCACCATGGCCGGCCAAGAGCCACCTCACCTCTCCATTTTTACAAAAAAACCCCTCCCTAAAACATTTTTATATCTCCTTCACAATTCCAAATCCTATATAAACCTTTCCTTCTCCTTTCCACTTCATTTTCTCTTCACCAACACCTTAACCACCACCAACTCCTCCTTCATCTCCACCACAACAACAACCACTACAACTTCTCCAACTCCTTACCTTCATCTTCTTCCTCCTCCATCTCCATATAAACCACCACAAACTCCAACAACTCCACCAAAGCCTCCACCTTCTCCTTTACCTTCTCCATAAATACCACCACCATCAAACCCTCCACAAAACCACCACCCCATCACCACATCAAGAGCCGACCACCTCTTTTGGATTGGGGCCGAGCTCTTCTTCGTCGGTAATATCTCCGATGATTATTCCGGTAATCGTTCGCGATTATTCCAGTAATCATTACGGTGACGATTACAACGACAAACAACTAACATCACCATCACCTCTACTATTTTCCACCACCATCATCACTTCCACCATCACTTTCACCATCACAACACCACCTCCATCTCCACTACTTCAACCTCCAAACATCACCTCCTTCACCTTCTTTTTCATTACTCCATCAAATCCAACTCCTCCACCAAATAACACCACCACCAAAGCAAGCACCTTTCCCTTTCTCTCTCCCTCCTCCTCTCTGTATTTTGCTGACGTGGATCTCACCCCGCGTCCAGGCAACGCCTTAACGCGGACCTTCACGTTCTTGACATCTGTTTAAACGCGGCCTTCGCGTTCTTGTACCGACGCAACGCGGAGTCCATGCCCGCGTCTGTGTCCCTTTCATGTCTGCACGACGCGGAGCTAATGCCCGCGTCTGTGTTCTTCTCATGCTAACGCGACGCGGAACCCATGACCGCGTCCGCGTTCTTCTCGTGTCCTGACTTGAACGCGGGTCTCGAACCCCGCGTTTGTGGCACCTTTGCGACGCGATTCCCGCGTCTGTGACTCCCGCGTCTGCGACTCCCGCGTCTCACTCTCAAAACCCGCATCTCCCTGTGCACTCTCTCCTTCCATATACTTCTCTCTCTAGTTTTCCTCTCTCTTTCTCTCTCTAACTCTTTCTCTCTCCTCTTCACTTATTATATTTATGGCGCGTACGTGAGTTCCATGGATTTCAGAGTTTTCGGTTCTTCCGGAGATTTAGGCGAGTGTCCTCACTCTCGCCACCATTTGGGTTTCCCTGCTTTGTCGGGTCGACATGTATTTTATTCCATGTTGACATGTATTTTGTATTGGGCTGAGTCCCTATATTTGTGTATGGCCGAGTGCCAATTGATTGGTACACAATTCTGCATATTTTATCACATTATTCCCATGCATATTGCAAATAAAAATATGATTTTTACTCATCTTCTCTCTATTTTTGCAGGTCCACAACTGAAATGAGAGAAAGCCCAAAAATCTCTTTAATTAGCAATAATTAAAGAGATTAATTCATAAGCCCAAAAGAGATTAATTCAAAGCCCAAATTTGAGCCCAGGATCTAGAGAATTCTACGCAACAACTCAAGATTCTAGAAGGCCACGTGGATAACAACTTCGTAACGAACCTGCAACAGATTTCTGTTGCCCAACAGCCAAAGCTTTGCCGCAATTTCTGGGATTTTGGCGCCAAATTGCGGCAGTTACGAGGTTGTTAGATCCCAGATTTCTCTCCAACAACCAGGGCTCTAGATCCTTCTCTCTGAGGCTATAAATACAGGACCAGGGCCTTCGCAAGAGAATGGAGAAGAGAGGAGAAATTAGTAGATGCTTGTAATTTTTGTAAGTTTTTCTCTAGGTTTTAGTTCTTTAGACCCTCTTCTTATTCCCTAGAAATTTTGTAAAGAGAGAGTTTGTAAGAGAGAGAAAGCTTGTGTACATCAAGGAGTGACAACTTGTGAAGCAAGGATTCATCCATTCTCTTCTCTCTACTCTTGCATTTTCTAGTTTACTTGCTTTCTTTATTTCTTGCTTTACTTTCTTGCATTTTAATTCATGCTTTGCTTTTATTTTGTAATGGCTTGTAGCTAACTTTTCTACATGTACTAGCTAACCACTAACCTTGCTAACTACTAACTCATGGGTGATTGTTATCTTTAATCTTGCAAGTTGGATGGTCTTCTCTTCTCCGATGGGTTAAACCCCCCGTAATCCAAGTGGGAAAGTAATTAGATCAACACGCAAGACAAATCCATGCCGATGAATCAACATGAGGCACGCATTCACTATCACGGAATTTAGTAAGTTTTAGCAAGGTAGTAAGGTTAGCTAGTCATGGTTTTCTTCCATTCAAGTTTTCTAAAGTTTTCTTTCTTTTTAGTTGTTAGTCCAAATCCAATCTTGATTTTGATTTCTTTTACATTTTCCATCATGAACATATCCATCCATTCTTTCATTTCTTCTTCATTGTTTTATTCTTTATTTTTTTAAGCATAGAAGAATTCTCGTTTTACATCTTCACTACCTATCGTAAAGCTTCCATCGCGAGCTCTCCCTGAGAATCGACTCGGTATAGCCCTATGCTATAACGGAGATAAGAAAGGGTATATTAATCATCTTTCATACATTTGTGGAGTGATCTAAGCACTTGAGGTTGTTTCTAAACCTTATCTCCTTAATTGAATACATATTTGTGCTCATTTATACTCCATAATACGACACCTTTCCCGTCTTAATCACCAATGACTGGACATGTATTGCTTTGTGACGAATGCTTGTATTATGGTAGTTTAATTCTTGTACATATACCATGCCTGTGTTGTATTTTACTGCTTTATACCATGCGTGGCCGACCCTTCGTGGTCGTTGGACTCTGGTTTCTACCCACTCCTGGGATGGCTAGTAGCCACCGAGAGTGCGCTTAAACCCCGAGCGTACTTGACCTCCGGACCCTTCAGCCTCCGGTCTCTCACTATCTCGAAAGGGAAGTGATTGGGATCGTCAGGTCTCTCCGTCCTTCAGCCTCCGGTCTCTCACTATCTCGAAAGGGAAGTGATTGGGACCGTCAGGTTCTTCAGCTCCGCCTGGTTATCATGATTAGCACTCAGCACTTTACCACTAGATTCGTCTAGGCGAGAGCTGCCGGATTTTCTACTCACACCTTAAGCCGAGTTGTCCCGGTAACCTTGCCAGACGCTCCAGTGTTAAATACTGTTTGCTATCTATGCCTCCAGCTTGCTCAGCTCCGCTTGGTTGTGCTCAGCTACTATTGATTGAGGTACAACCTGCACAAAGAATACGAAATTATAGAACTTAAAAAGAGAATGTGCAAGTGCTCAATTCTTCCGCTATAGCAAGTGGCTATGCGGGTCGTGATCCACAAGGAGGGTTTGCGATGGAAGCTTTACGTGTCTTTATTAAAATCGTTATGAAAATAAGCGAAAGTTCTTCTCTGTTTTAAAGTTATAAAAAGGAGAAAGAAAGTATAGTTAAAGTTAGTAGAAAATGGAAGATGAAGAAATTGAAAATTCAGAAAACAAAAGAAAGCGACAATGTACAATGAAGTGGAGAGAAGAATGAAAACGATTTGGAAGAAGTGGTTGGTGATCTAAACTAAGAAAGAAAAGAAAGAAAGAAAAGTGAAGAGATACTTACCTAGGTTTATTGATGACTTACTTGGAAACCTTTTTGCAAGTTCTACTTTTTGCTTCGGAGGCGTTCAACGCATAGATCATAAACTCGAGCTCGGTCCCCGTGCACATTATATCGTCAAGCATAAGAAGAACGAAGTGATGCAGAGCTTGGAAGAGGAGAACGTCTTCATGAACTATCGCTGGCTCTCACGTAGCTTAGTTATACTTGCTTTGGAATTCACTTGTACACTCAACAAATACAACCAAGGTAAAGTAGAAGAGGAAAACGAAAAGCAAAGCGAAAGAAAAGGAAAGTAAAGAAACGAACATAAATGAAGTTTACCTTTATTGCTTACTGAGACAATGAAAGAAAGGAGGAGGAGTACATCGGTGTCACTCTCAACATCAGCCTCTCTCTCTTACTTACATGAATCATCATCTAACCTAAGCCTACATACAAGTTACATAAAAAAGAAAAGAAAAACCTAAACCTAGAATGAAAAGCTTGGCTAAATCCTAACTTTGCATTGTCCTCCCTTTTGCTTTTGAGTGCAGGCATTTATAGGAGAAATGGAGAGGGTAGAGGAGTATGAAGATAAGTAAATCTGGCAATTTTTGAACTCCCCTTATCTTCAAACTTGATTTGAGGTGGATATTCAGTTCTGATCTACAGTTTGTTGGCGTGTTGATTGCTGAATATCACATATCAAATGACAGAATTAGAAATAATGATCAACATAAGAGTTGTAGCTCTGTCAGTCTGCTTTCTGGATCATCTTGAATCATCAAAATTGAGATTCTGTAGCAAAAGTTATGAATACTAAAATGTATCCAGTCAGAATCTGAATCAAACTTGCTTCAACCAATCGATTCTGAGAGGATTCTTCTCAACCAGTTTTCAACCTCTTGATTTTGCCCTGATTCATTGAGTTTAAATTAATTCTGATTTAATTCAAATTTGGTGGGCTTTGGGCTCATTTCTCTTCATCTCCTTAAAGAATGGGCCTGCAAATAAATTAAACAATTAATTAGGACAATGCAAGCTTTTATTCTATAATAAGTATGGAAATATGACACTTAAATATGCAACATTAGCGACCAATCAACTATCATCATGCCACGTATTTACCTGATATGTTAACACTTGCTATGCCATTACTTCATACCTGTCATTTACATGTACTATTTAACACCTGTTTGTATCACCTGTCAACTGAGGTGTTATCACCTGACACCAAACATGCTACTACTTGGCAAGGCCCCTTGTTATGACATGACTTGCCATCTGGACTAATGTCAATCTCTTGACTTGATTGTCACCTGCCAAATATCATCCTCCTGTCATGCTATCACTTGACACCCGAAATGATATACTTGACCTGTGATTATCACATTTACGGGAATACTATACTTGTTATCCTGCATTACATGCAGTGACTTGAATCTTGTACTTGTTATCCTGTATTATATATACAGTGACCTGAATCTGTGGTACTCATGTACTCCTGAACTCCTGATCATGTCTTGTACCTGCTATTCCGTAAAGTGATAACTACATAATAAACCGTAAAATGAGACAACTTGCATCGGGTCGGGGAACTTGCGGCTATCAATACATGTTCGTGTTTACAGTGGTATTAGGCATGTTGTGCAACTAAAACTTCCGGTCTGACCTGTGGGCCTCCAGGGGACCGAGGGAGAGCTGGCTCCCTCCTTCCTGGTACCATCTTGATAAGGGCATCCATAAGACCCTCCTGAATCGCTTGCGGTAGGTTCCGTCACCAAGCAACGGAACATCCTGGGCCGTGGTCCCGGGTATGCATGGGACCCACTGTAAATATTGTTCGTTGATACCCCCGTTGGTTTCCATAACAATCTTGCTTTACTCAGATGTGGATATATGTGTGCTAGGACGCTGGTTCACATATCTAGACATTAGGGTAAGATGAGTAATAATAATAAAAGATGCCAGCCATGGATCCGTTGTATGCTTTGCCGAGTTTGCTTCCATCAGGTTTTACATTGGATTTTCGGTTTATGATTATTATCATATTAGCTACTCATATCCTGTTTTATTACCCATGTTCCATTCCATCAGTCTACTGCTCCCTCTTATCATTCCATGAGTAGTTCCTGCTTGATATCACTTGTTATATATCTACCTGATTATACATGCTTATGCTCACGACACGGTTTTCAATGCATGATTATGATTCGGTTTTATCGATACACTTGTACTTATCTCAGCACGCCATCTGGCTTTTGTATCACCACTCGCCTGGGGAGTTTTATCTGACTCCCCTGGATTCTCATGTCCAGGTCATGGAGCTTGGAGCGTGTGGATTCCCCCAGTTGTTGATCAGAGTGGCGCAGCGGTAGCGTGGATCTCCAGCAGACCATCTGAAGCTCTATCCTTCCAGGCCCCCTGTGTGCCTCTCGAGTTTTCCTTTTGTAAACTCGTGAGTGCCTTTTGTACTGTTCATACTTATACATCCTTTGTATTCTCACATTTGCGCCATGTTGGTGATGTAATATTATTATAATATTTTGTCACCTCTGGTGATAACTTTGTAATTGTACTCATGTGTTGGAATGTATAATGCACCATTTGCTTCCGTACTCTAATTCTTGCCTATACTGATGCTTAGCATATATACGTGAGGGTATTTCTGACCTGCGTATATACGTTGCAGTAACGTCCCCGTACCCGCCGGATCGGGGCGTTACAGGATGGTATCAGAGCCTAGGTTCTACATCCTCAGTACGTCCAGACGGCAAATTAATGGTAAAGAAATTTGCAACTGGAATGCATGAGTCCTGGTTATACAGTCCAACTACAAGTACAGAGTTATCTATTCATTCTTGATCATCCTTCCTTTGATTCCTAATCCCTTCCATCTTTCCCCTGTTTTGGTTTTTCGAAGCCTTTATATCAACTTAAGATATGAATAGACTAGAGAAGTAGCGGCTGGTTCTGAATGAAGCGATTATATGATCTCTTTGGCCAACTCTTTGAAGTTCGGGTATTCTCAGGATTGATCCTAATCGGGTTATCTTTCAGGAGTCAATAGTCGGAATTCTCTACGGATATTCTACATTCTCGGCTATATCTTTCAGAGTAATTGATGCCTGGTATTCAGAATTCTCAATTATCAGTCTTCTTTATTATGCTCATGACTATCAAGGTTTCTATATCTTCAGTATTCTGGCTTATTCTCGGAGGGCTATCAAGTATCCAACTCTATTGCAAAGTAACGACATCAGATCAGTATTATTTGGTACCGTTCAAAAACTTATACAGCCAGAGGTGCAGAAGATATCTATATTCTGATTACTGTTCGTCAACTTGAGAGCCCTACCTATAGTACTTCATATCTTGAATGGTATAAATTCCACCCATGTCCCCTTTGTGTTCATTTTACCCCTTATCGAAATTGCAAGGACGCAATGTTTTGTAAGGTGGATGGAATGTAACACCCCGCTCCCTGAATACGTACCTAGTTGCGTATTCATATTTTCTGATCGTATTTTTCGATTTACTTCCTGTATTTATTTTGTATTATGAATTATTTATATGATCGTTTTGTCTTGGATCCGGATTCGTGGACTCAGAGTCTGCTCTTCTCTGAACCAGGGACCCATCCTAGTGTCTTACTCAATTTGGTCTTTCCGGTATTCAGATTTGACCGATTTCAGTTTCAAATATCATTTCCATTATTTTAGATTTTTCTATGATTTTCTGGAATTTTCCTGAATTAAATGGAAAATTAAATGGAAAATCTTCACAAACGTGTCGACCAGCACCGCTGACCGATTCCTGGATTTTTAATTTACAAATGGAGTCAAATTTTGAGAAACCGCTTTCCCATATTTTCTTAGAATAATATTTACTATCTTAATTCATTTTTTGGGAATTTTCAGAATTTATCAGATTTCTGCCAGATTTGGTGTCGACCGATATTGGCGGCCGATTCCAGGATTTTTAATTTAAAAACTATAAATAATTTCTTGAAATGGATTTCATCATGATTCTTATAATAATATTCTTGATTTTTGATAATTTTTGCGGGTCGTTCCGAGATACTTGATTTTCGGACGATTTCGGTATTTTTCCGAAAGTTTTCCGCATCCGCAACCGAATCCCGGGAATCCGCTACCCTAATTATTTTCACTTTTTCTTTCAAGAAAATATCTTTCTCTTTTTCATTTTCTTTTCCTTTTTCCTTTTCTTTCCTTCCTTTTCCTTCCACCAAATTCTCCAAACTTCTCCATTCTTCCTATCTTCTACATTCTTCCTCCAAAAATATCTCCTTTCCTCCAAAAATATCTTCTCCAAAATATCCAACTCCTCTCCCATCACCATGGCCGGCCAAAGAGCCACCTCACCTCTCCATTTTTACAAAAAAACCCCTCCCTAAAACATTTTTATATCTCCTTCACAATTCCAAATCCTTTATAAACTTTCCTTCTCCTTTCACTTCATTTTCTCTTCACCACACCTTAACCACCACTCCTCCCTTCTTCTCCACCACAACAACACCACTACAACTTCTCCAACTCCTTACCTTCATCTTCTTCCTCCTCCACTCCATATAAACCACCAAAACTCCAACACTCCACCAAAGCCTCCACCTTCTCCTTTACCTTCTCCAAAATATACCACCACCATCAAAACCCTCCACAAAACTACCACCCCATCACCACATCAAGAGCCGGCCACCTCCTTTGGATTGGGGCCGAGCTCTTCTTCATCGTTAATATCTCCGATGATTATTCCGGTAATCGTTCGCGATTATTCCGGTAATCATTACGGTGACGATTACAACGACAAACAACTAACATCACCATCACCTCTACTATTTTCCACCACCATCATCACTTTCACCCATCACAACACCACCTCCATCTCCACTACTTCAACCTCCAACATCACCTCCTTCACCTTCTTTTTCATTACTCCATAAAATCTAACTCCTCCACCAATAACCCACCACCAAAGCAAGCACCTTTCCCTTTCTCTCTCCCTCCTCCTCTCTGTATTTTGCTGACGCGGATCTCACCCCAGCGTCCAGGCAACGCCTTAACGCGGATGGCATCTGTTTAAACGCGGCCTTCGCGTTCTTGTACCGACGCAACGCGGAGTCCATGCCCGCGTCTGTGTCCCTTTCATGTCTGCACGACGCGGAGCTAATGCCCGCGTCTGTGTTCTTCTCATGCTAACGCGACGCGGAACCCATGACCGCGTCCGCGTTCTTCTCGTGTCCTGACTTGAACGCGGGTCTCGAACCCGCGTTTGTGGCACCTTTGCGACGCGATACCCGCGTCTGTGACTCCCGCGTCTGCGACTCCCGCATCTCACTCTCAAAACCCGCGTCTCCCTGTGCACTCTCTCCTTCCATATACTTCTCTCTCTAGTTTTTCTCTCTCTTTCTCTCTCTAACTCTTTCTCTCTCCTCTTCACTTATTATATTTATGGCGCGTACGCGAGTTCCATGGATTTCAGAGTTTTCGGTTCTTCCAGAGATTTAGGCGAGTGTCCTCACTCTCGCCACCATTTGGGTTTCCCCGCTTTGTCGGGTCGACATGTATTTTATTCCATGTTGACATGTATTTTGTATTGGGCTGAGTCCCTGTATTTGTGTATGGCCGAGTGCCAATGACTGGACATGTATTGCTTTGTGACGAATGCTTGTATTAGGGTAGTTTAATTCTTGTACATATACCATGCCTGTGTTGTATTTTACTGCTTTATACCATGCGTGGCCGACCCTTCGTGGTCGTTGGACTCTGGGTTTCTGCCCACTCCTGGGATGGCTAGTAGCCACCGAGAGTGCGCTTAAACCCCGAGCGTACTTGACCTCCGGACTCTTCAGCCTCCGGTCTCTCACTATCTCGAAAGGGAAGTGATTGGGATCGTCAGGTCTCTCCGTCCTTCAGCCTCCGGTCTCTCACTATCTCGAAAGGGAAGTGATTGGGACCGTCAGGTTCTTCAGCTCCGCCTGATTATCATGATCAGCACTCAGCACTTTACCACTAGATTCGTCTAGGCGAGAGGCTGTCGGATTTTCTACTCGCACCTTAAGCCGAGTTGTCCCGGTAACCTTGCCAGACGCTCCAGTGTTAAATACTGTTTGCTATCTGTGCCTCCAGCTTGCTCAGCTCCGCTTGGTTGTGCTCAGCTACTATCATCATGCCACGTATTTACCTGATATGTTAACACTTGCTATGCCATTACTTCATACCTGTCATTTACATGCTACTATTTAACACCTGTTTGTATCACCTGTCAACTGAGGTGTTATCACCTGACACCAAACATGCTACTACTTGGCAAGGCCCCTTGTTATGACATGACTTGCCATCCGGACTAATATCAATCTCTTGACTTGATTGGTCACCTGCCAAATATCATCCTCCTGTCATGCTATCACTTGACACCCGACATGATATACTTGACCGTGATTATCACATTTACGGGAATACTATACTTGTTATCCTGCATTACATGCAGTGACTTGAATCTTGTACTTGTTATCCTGTATTATATATACAGTGACCTGAATCTGTGGTACTCATGTACTCCTGAACTCCTGATCATGTCTTGTACCTGCTATTCCCGTAAAGTGATAATGTAACGCCCCGATCCTGGCGGATACGGAGACATTACTGCAACGTATATACGTAGGTCAGAACTACCCTCACGTATATACGCTAAGCATCAGTACAAGCAAGAATCAGAGTACGGAAGCAAGTGGTGCATTATACATTCCAACATATGAGTACAATTACAAAGTTATCACCAGAGGTGATCCAATATTACATGAATATTACATCACTGATATGCGCAATTGCGAGATTACAAAGAGATGTACAAGTATGAACAGTACACAGGCACTCACGAGTTTACAAAAGGAAAACTCGAGATGCACACAGGGAGCCTGGGAGAATAAGGCTCCAGACGGTCTGCTGGGGATCCACGCTTCAGCTGCGCCACTCTGATCAGCAACTGGGAGAATCCACACGCTCCAAGCTCCATGACCTGGACATGAGGATCCAGGGGAGTCAGATGAAACTCCCCAGGCGAGTGGTGATACAAAAGCCAAGTGGCGAGCATAGATAAGCATGTAGGAGCAAGTAGATATCAAGCAGGAACTACTCATGGTCTGATAAGAGAAGAGAAGGTAAAGTAGATAGGGCAACACCAGATATCTCCTAAACTAACATAAAACCGATAAAACCGAATGAAACGATTAAAACCGAATTAAAACCGATTACGAGCAAAACCGATTGTACAAGCTTAGGTCACGGCCCCATGAGACTAGTACTTCGAAGGAATAATCCAAACAAGGAAACCCTCATCTATATACCTTTGTCTCATGTCACCGTAATCCGAGCGCGTACAACCGAGTTACAAAACCACAGCAAATTGCATATTCGTATTTTATTATAATTGGGGCCGCCTAAGTTCCATGCTTCAGTATGTGTCCCATTCCACATACTTCCACTCACAACTTATATAGCCAGTTATTTGGAAACTGATAAAGTTCGATGAATCATGTTCTGGATGGGCCCCGTACATGCCCGGGACAACGGTTCAGGAGTATCCGGTGCTGAGCCGGAACGTACCGCTAGGTACCGGGACTTATGGTCGCCCGAACAGGAATAGAGTATCGCAGATCCCATAGAAATAGGCCTAGGGCGTGTGCATACCCGGCAGGAATAATCAGGAGTAGGGGTGCCAGCACACCCCACGGAATCCCTGGTGGCCGCCAGGTGATCCCCAAGTATTTGGCCACGCGTGACTCGATAGTGCCACCATGAACATGATTAATCAGGGCCCATCAGTTTCCCCCAAACCAGGTGCAAGTTGTTTATTATAACTTACCAACATTAACAGATTACGGGAATAACTGGTCATGACAGGAAAATGGCCCTACAGATTCAAGAGGTGGCCCCCACAGATTCAAGAGGTGGCCCCCACCGTGTATGGTGTGGCACTTTGTTCCATGTGGCACTTTGTTCTGTGGGGATGGATTCTAGAGGTGGCCCCCACAGATTCAAGAGGTGGCCCCCACCGAATATGGTGTGGCACTTTGCTCTGTGTGGCACTTAGTTCCATTCAGGATAACAAGGCAGGATTCCCGTAATGTGATAATCACAAGTCAAGTATTAATATGACAGGGGTACATAACAGGCATAACAGGAGGCAGGTAACCAATCATGTCGAGAGATTGATATTAGTCCGGTGGCAAGTCATGTCATGACAAGAGGTCTTGCTAAGTAGTAGCATGTCAGGTGATATACATGTGTTAAATAGTATCATGTAATGACAAGTAGTATAAACAGGAGACAGGCATTAGCATGTAGTAAAGCAGTAGCTGAGCACAACTAAGCGGAGCTGAGCAAGCTGGAATACAGACAGCAAGCAGGATTTATCCCTGGAGCGTCTCTCAAGGTTACCGGGACAACTCGGCTTAAAGTGCGAGTAGAAAATCCGGCAGCATCTCGCCTAGACGAATCTAGTGACAAAGCGCTGAACGCTGATCATGATGACCAGGCGGAGCCGAAGACCTGACGGTCCCAATCACTTCCCTTTCGGGACAGTGAGTGACCGGAGGCTGAATACCGAGAAACCTGCCGGCCCCAATCACCTCTCTTTCGAGACAGTGAGTGACCGGAGGCTGAATACCGAGAAACCTGCCGGCCCCAATCACCTCTCTTTCGAGACAGTGAGTGACCGGAGGCTGAACTGAGAAACCTGCAATGTTAGTACCACATGAACAAGAATCATCTATAATAATACAAGCATTCGTCACAGAGCAATACATGTCCAGATACTGGCACTAGGCCATACACAATACGGGGACTCAGCCCAATACATAATACATGAAATGGAATACATATCGACCCGACGAAGCGGGGAAACCCAAATGGAGGCGAGAGCGAGAACACTCGCCTAAATCACCGGAAAGCCGAAAAGTCTGGAATCCATGGAACTCGCGCACGCGCCATAATTATAATAATATATAAATATTTAGAGGAAGAAAGTGAAGAGGAGAGAGGAGATACAGGGAGACGCGGGTTGGAAAGTGAGACGCGGGGGTTGCAGACGCGGGAGTCGCGTCGCAGGAATAGCAGACGCGGGAATCACAGACGCGGGAGTCGCGTTGTGAAGACACCACAAACGCGGGGTAGCAGACGCGGGATGGCAGACGCGGGATTCGCGTCGCAAAGATGCCTCAAACGCGAGATCTGCGTTCAAGTGCGGACGCGAGGGAAACGCGGACGCGGACGTGGGTTCTGCGTCGCGTCAATACAGAAACGCGCGGAGCGCGTTAAGGGATTGCCTAGACGCGGGGTGAGATCCGCGTTAGGAAAGTCTTGGCGAGGAAAATCACTCGCCGACAAGATTCCTTGCTGCGCCCGACGAAGGGAAGTTCGGCCCCAATCCAAAAGGAGGGTACCGGCCCTAAGTCTTGCCAACGGAGAAGAACGCGGCCCCAATCCAAAAGGAGTGGCCGGCTCTTGAGTCTTGCCGACGAAGAAGAGCACGGCCCCAATCTAAAAGGAGTGGCCGGCTCTGAAAGAGTCATGTCCAAATGGAGAAGACGAACAGGGAGAGGAACCAGGAAAGAGAGAGAGAGACTCAGGAGAGAGTGAGAGAGTCCAAGAGAGAGAGAGAGATTCAGACCCAGGGAGAGAGAGAGAGAGAGAGAGAGAGAGAGAGAGAGAGAGAGAGAGAGAGAGATGAAGGCAGGAGAGAGAGAGAGAGAAAGGCAATAGGAGAGAGAGAGATTCCAGAGAGAGAGAGAGGGATCCAGGGAGAGAGAAAGGAGAGGGAAGGGGGCTGTTGCCCCCCTGGCTCCCGCACACAGCGCCCCCCCTTGGGGGCGCTCGGCCTGGCCGCCGGCCAGGCGGCGGCGCCGGGCGGCGCTGGCCGCCGGCGGAGAAGGAGGGGGCAGTGCCCCCTCAAAAGAGAAGGGAGGGGGCTGTGCCCCCTCCAGCAGAGAAAGAGGGGGGCTTTGCCCCCCCCAGCACAGGCACAGGGGCCCAGGCGGGCCCCCTTGGCCGCCCACGGCCGCCGGCGCACCGCCGGCGGCGCCAGACTGGGGTGGCGCCGGCCACCCCAGGGAGAAGAAGGAGGAGGGGGCCTTGCCCCCTCCACAGCAGCGAACAGGGGGGCGCGAGGCCCCCCGGCCGCGCCCAGGCCGCCGGCCTCGCGCCGGCGGCGGATCGCCCACGCCGGGGCGGCGCCGGAGGAAAGGAGACGGCGGCAAGGTGGAGGCCGGTTGGGGGCGTCGGCTGAGGAAATGGGGAAGAAGAAGAAGAGTAAAGAGAAGAAAAGAAAGAAAAGAAAAAGGAAAGAAAAAGAAAAGAGAAGGAGAGAGAGTAATAGAGATTGGTGATGGGAGAGGGATGTGACCGGGCCCACGTGGAGGGGAGTGGGCTTTAGGTCGGCGCTGGAGTTGGTGGGAAAAGAAAAGAAAAGAAAGGAAAAGAAAGAAAAAAGAGAAAAGATTAAAGAATAATAATATTATATTATGGCCGCGAAAATCGACTGTTCCAGAAAAATCCCAAAAATACCCGGAGGTAGAAAACGTCATCCTGAAGAATAATATGAAATCGGTTTTCCAAAATAAAATCCCGTTTTCAAATTAAAAATCCAAAAGTCAGCCGCCGATACCGGTCTACACCGGGTCGGCCGGATTTTAATAAATTCTGAAAAATCCCAGAAAATGTATTAAAGAATAAAATATGATTTTAAGAAGTAAAGTGAAAGCGGAATTTGGAAATTCAATCCCGGTTGTAAACTAAAAATCCTGGAATCAACCAGCGATACTGGCCGATACCGAATCCGGTGGAAATTTCATAAATTCATAAAATCCTCAGAAAATGCATTTAGATGGGAAATGTGATTTTAAGAAATAATGTCTAAAGACACTTTTAGTAATTCCAATTAGTTTGTAAATTAAAAATCCGGGAATCGGTCAGCGGCACTGGCCGACACCGGTTTTGAAGATTTCCAATTTAATTCAGAAAAATCCCAGAAAATCATAGAAAATCTAAAATATTGGAAAACGATGTTCAAAACTGAAATCGGTCAAATCGGAATAGTAGAAAGACCAAATCGAGTAATTCTCTAGGATCGGGCCCTCGGTTCAGACTAGGGCTGACTCCGAGTCCACGAATCCAAATCCAAGACAAAACGTTCATATTAATAATTCATAATACAAAACAAATATAAGAGGTAAATCGAAAAATACGGTCGAGAAATCTGAATACGCAACTAAGTACGTATTCTGGGAGAGGGGTGTTACATTCCATCCACCTTACAAAAAATTGCGTCCTCGCAATTTCGATAAGGGGTAAAATGAACACAAAGGGGACAAGGGTGGAATTATACCAATTAAGATATGACACACTATAGGTAGGGCTCTCAAGTTGACTGAACAACAATCAGAATATAGACATCCTCTGTACTTCCGGCTGTATAAACCTCCGAACGATGCCAAATAATACTGACTGATCACACAGCTTTGCATTAGAATTCCCGCTGTACTGTATACTTAATGTCGCTCTGAGAATAAGCCAGAATACTGAAGATAAGGAAAACCCTGACAGTCCTGAGCATAAATAAAGAAGACCGATATTTAAGAATTCCGAAGACCAGGCATCGATCACTCTGAAGAATATAGCCGAGAACGTAGAATATCCATAGAGAATTCCGACTACTGACTTCTGGAAGATAACCCGTTCGAGATCAATCCTGAGAATACCCGAGCTTTCATAGAGTTGGCCGAAGAGATCATATCATAGCTTCATCCAGAACCAGCCACTACCTCTCTAGTATACCCATATCTTAAGTTGGTATAAGGCTTCGAAAAACCAAAACAGGGTAAAGATAGAAGGGATTAGGAATCAAAGGAAAGATGATCAAGAAATAGATAACTCTGCACTTGTAGTTGGAATGTATAACCAGGACTCATGCATTCTAGTTGCAAATTTCTTTACCATTAATTTGCCATCTGGACGTACTGAGGAGGTGAGAGCCTAAGCTCTGATACCAACCTGTAACGCCCCGATCCTGGCGGATACGGAGACATTACTGCAACGTATATACGTAGGTCAGAACTACCCTCACGTATATACGCTAAGCATCAGTACAAGCAAGAATCAGAGTACGGAAGCAAGTGGTGCATTATACATTCCAACATATGAGTACAATTACAAAGTTATCACCAGAGGTGATCCAATATTACATGAATATTACATCACTGATATGCGCAATTGCGAGATTACAAAGAGATGTACAAGTATGAACAGTACACAGGCACTCACGAGTTTACAAAAGGAAAACTCGAGATGCACACAGGGAGCCTGGGAGAATAAGGCTCCAGACGGTCTGCTGGGGATCCACGCTTCAGCTGCGCCACTCTGATCAGCAACTGGGAGAATCCACACGCTCCAAGCTCCATGACCTGGACATGAGGATCCAGGGGAGTCAGATGAAACTCCCCAGGCGAGTGGTGATACAAAAGCCAAGTGGCGAGCATAGATAAGCATGCAGGAGCAAGTAGATATCAAGCAGGAACTACTCATGGTCTGATAAGAGAAGAGAAGGTAAAGTAGATAGGGCAACACCAGATATCTCCTAAACTAACATAAAACCGATAAAACCGAATGAAACCGATTAAAACCGAATTAAAACCGATTACGAGCAAAACCGATTGTACAAGCTTAGGTCACGGCCCCATGAGACTAGTACTTCGAAGGAATAATCCAAACAAGGAAACCCTCATCTATATACCTTTGTCTCATGTCACCGTAATCCGAGCGCGTACAACCCGAGTTACAAAACCACAGCAAATTGCATATTCGTATTTTATTATAATTGGGGCCGCCTAAGTTCCATGCTTCAGTATGTGTCCCATTCCACATACTTCCACTCACAACTTATATAGCCAGTTATTTGGAAACTGATAAAGTTCGATGAATCATGTTCTGGATGGGCCCCGTACATGCCCGGGACAACGGTTCAGGAGTATCCGGTGCTGAGCCGGAACGTACCGCTAGGTACCGGGACTTATGGTCGCCCGAACAGGAATAGAGTATCGCAGATCCCATAGAAATAGGCCTAGGGCGTGTGCATACCCGGCAGGAATAATCAGGAGTAGGGGTGCCAGCACACCCCACGGAATCCCTGGTGGCCGCCAGGTGATCCCCAAGTATTTGGCCACGCGTGACTCGATAGTGCCACCATGAACATGATTAATCAGGGCCCATCAGTTTCCCCCAAACCAGGTGCAAGTTGTTTATTATAACTTACCAACATTAACAGATTACGGGAATAACTGGTCATGACAGGAAAATGGCCCTACAGATTCAAGAGGTGGCCCCCACAGATTCAAGAGGTGGCCCCCACCGTGTATGGTGTGGCACTTTGTTCCATGTGGCACTTTGTTCTGTGCCCACAGATTCAAGAGGTGGCCCCCACCGAATATGGTGTGGCACTTTGCTCTGTGTGGCACTTAGTTCCATTCAGGATAACAAGGCAGGATTCCCGTAATGTGATAATCACAAGTCAAGTATTAATATGACAGGGGTACATAACAGGCATAACAGGAGGCAGGTAACCAATCATGTCGAGAGATTGATATTAGTCCGGTGGCAAGTCATGTCATGACAAGAGGTCTTGCTAAGTAGTAGCATGTCAGGTGATATACATGTGTTAAATAGTATCATGTAATGACAAGTAGTATAAACAGGAGACAGGCATTAGCATGTAGTAAAGCAGTAGCTGAGCACAACTAAGCGGAGCTGAGCAAGCTGGAATACAGACAGCAAGCAGGATTTATCCCTGGAGCGTCTGTCAAGGTTACCGGGACAACTCGGCTTAAAGTGCGAGTAGAAAATCCGGCAGCATCTCGCCTAGACGAATCTAGTGACAAAGCGCTGAACGCTGATCATGATGACCAGGCGGAGCCGAAGACCTGACGGTCCCAATCACTTCCCTTTCGGGACAGTGAGTGACCGGAGGCTGAATACCGAGAAACCTGCCGGCCCCAATCACCTCTCTTTCGAGACAGTGAGTGACCGGAGGCTGAATACCGAGAAACCTGCCGGCCCCAATCACCTCTCTTTCGAGACAGTGAGTGACCGGAGGCTGAACTGAGAAACCTGCAATGTTAGTACCACATGAACAAGAATCATCTATAATAATACAAGCATTCGTCACAGAGCAATACATGTCCAGATACTGGCACTAGGCCATACACAATACGGGGACTCAGCCCAATACATAATACATGAAATGGAATACATATCGACCCGACGAAGCGGGGAAACCCAAATGGAGGCGAGAGCGAGAACACTCGCCTAAATCACCGGAAAGCCGAAAAGTCTGGAATCCATGGAACTCGCGCACGCGCCATAATTATAATAATATATAAATATTTAGAGGAAGAAAGTGAAGAGGAGAGAGGAGATACAGGGAGACGCGGGTTGGAAAGTGAGACGCGGGGGTTGCAGACGCGGGAGTCGCGTCGCAGGAATAGCAGACGCGGGAATCACAGACGCGGGAGTCGCGTTGTGAAGACACCACAAACGCGGGGTAGCAGACGCGGGATGGCAGACGCGGGATTCGCGTCGCAAAGATGCCTCAAACGCGAGATCTGCGTTCAAGTGCGGACGCGAGGGAAACGCGGACGCGGACGTGGGTTCTGCGTCGCGTCAATACAGAAACGCGCGGAGCGCGTTAAGGGATTGCCTAGACGCGGGGTGAGATCCGCGTTAGGAAAGTCTTGGCGAGGAAAAATCACTCGCCGACAAGATTCCTTGCTGCGCCCGACGAAGGGAAGTTCGGCCCCAATCCAAAAGGAGGGTACCGGCCCTAAGTCTTGCCAACGGAGAAGAACGCGGCCCCAATCCAAAAGGAGTGGCCGGCTCTTGAGTCTTGCCGACGAAGAAGAGCACGGCCCCAATCCAAAAGGAGTGGCCGGCTCTGAAAGAGTCATGTCCAAATGGAGAAGACGAACAGGGAGAGGAACCAGGAAGAGAGAGAGACTCAGGAGAGAGTGAGAGAGTCCAAGAGAGAGAGAGAGATTCAGACCCAGGGGGAGAGAGAGAGAGAGAGAGAGAGAGAGATGAAGGCAGGAGAGAGAGAGAGAGAAAGGCAATAGGAGAGAGAGAGATTCCAGGAGAGAGAGAGGGATCCAGGGAGAGAGAAAGGAGAGGGAAGGGGGCTGTTGCCCCCCTGGCTCCCGCACACAGCGCCCCCCCTTGGGGGCGCTCGGCCTGGCCGCCGGCCAGGCGGCGGCGCCGGGCGGCGCTGGCCGCCGGCGGAGAAGGAGGGGGCAGTGCCCCCTCAAAAGAGAAGGGAGGGGGCTGTGCCCCCTCCAGCAGAGAAAGAGGGGGGCTTTGCCCCCCCCTCAGCACAGGCACAGGGGCCCAGGCGGGCCCCCTGGCCGCCCACGGCCGCCGGCGCACCGCCGGCGGCGCCAGACTGGGGTGGCGCCGGCCACCCCAGGGAGAAGAAGGAGGAGGGGGCCTTGCCCCCTCCACAGCAGCGAACAGGGGGGCGCGAGGCCCCCCGGCCGCGCCCAGGCCGCCGGCCTCGCGCCGGCGGCGGATCGCCCACGCCGGGGCGGCGCCGGAGGAAAGGAGACGGCGGCAAGGTGGAGGCCGGTTGGGGGCGTCGGCTGAGGAAATGGGGAAGAAGAAGAAGAGTAAAGAGAAGAAAGAAAGAAAGAAAAAGGAAAGAAAGAAAAAGAAAAGAGAAGGAGAGAGAGTAATAGAGATTGGTGATGGGAGAGGGATGTGACCGGGCCCACGTGGAGGGGAGTGGGCTTTAGGTCGGTGCTGGAGTTGGTGGGAAAAGAAAAGAAAAGAAAGGAAAAGAAAGAAAGAAGAGAAAAGATTAAAGAATAATAATATTATATTATGGCCGCGAAAATCGACTGTTCCAGAAAAATCCCCAAAAATACCCGGAGGTAGAAAACGTCATCCTGAAGAATAATATGAAATCGGTTTTCCAAAATAAAATCCCGTTTTCAAATTAAAAATCCAAAAGTCAGCCGCCGATACCGGTCTACACCGGGTCGGCCGGATTTAATAAATTCTGAAAAATCCCAGAAAATGTATTAAAGAATAAAATATGATTTTAAGAAGTAAAGTGAAAGCGGAATTTGGAAATTCAATCCCGGTTGTAAACTAAAAATCCTGGAATCAACCAGCGATACTGGCCGATACCGAATCCGGTGGAAATTTCATAAATTCATAAAATCCTCAGAAAATGCATTTAGATGGGAAATGTGATTTTAAGAAATAATGTCTAAAGACACTTTTAGTAATTCTAATTAGTTTGTAAATTAAAAATCCGGGAATCGGTCAGCGGCACTGGCCGACACCGGTTTTGAAGATTTCCAATTTAATTCAGAAAAATCCCAGAAAATCATAGAAAATCTAAAATATTGGAAAACGATGTTCAAAACTGAAATCGGTCAAATCGGAATAGTAGAAAGACCAAATCGAGTAATTCTCTAGGATCGGGCCCTCGGTTCAGACTAGGGCTGACTCCGAGTCCACGAATCCAAATCCAAGACAAAACGTTCATATTAATAATTCATAATACAAAACAAATATAAGAGGTAAATCGAAAAATACGATCGAGAAATCTGAATACGCAACTAAGTACGTATTCCGGGAGAGGGGTGTTACAGATAACTACATAATAAACCGTAAAATGAGACAACTTGCATCGGGTCTGGGGAAACTTGCGGCTATCAATACATGTTCGTGTTTACAGTGGTATTAGGCATGTTGTGCAACTAAAACTTCCGGTCTGACCTGTGGGCCTCCACGGGACCGAGGGGAGAGCTGGCTCCCTCCTTCCTGGTACCATCTTGATAAGGGCATCCATAAGACCCTCCTGAATCGCCTTGCGGTAGGTTCCGTCACCAAGCAACGGAACATCTTGGGCCGTGGTCCCGGGTATGCACGGGACCCACTGTAAGCATTGTTCGTTGATACCCCCGTTGGTTTCCAATAACAATCTTGCTTTACTCAGATGTGGATATATGTGTGCTGGGACGCTAGTTCACATATCTAGACATCAGGGTAAGACGAGTAATAATAATAATAAAAGATGCCAGCCATGGATCCGTTATATGCTTTGCCGAGTTTGCTTCCATCAGGTTTTACATTGGATTTCCAGTTTTTATGATTATTATCATATTAGCTACTCATATCCTGTTTTATTACCCATGTTCCATTCCATCAGTCTACTGCTCCCATCTTATCATTCCATGAGTAGTTCCTGCTTGATATCACTTGTTATATATCTACCTGATTATACATGCTTATGCTCACGACACGGTTTTCAATGCATGATTATGATTCGGTTTTATCGATACACTTGTACTTATCTCAGCACGCCATCTGGCTTTTCTATCACCACTCGCCTGGGGAGTTCTATCTGACTCCCCTGGATTCTCATGTCCAGGTCATGGAGCTTGGAGCGTGTGGATTCCCCCAGTTGTTGATCAGAGTGGCGCAGCGGTAGCGTGGATCTCCAGCAGACCATCTGAAGCTCTATCCTTCCAGGCCCCCTGTGTGCCTCTCGAGTTTTCCTTTTGTAAACTCGTGAGTGCCTTTGTACTGTTCATACTTATACATCCTTTGTATTCTCGCATTTGCGCCATGTTGGTGTGATGTAATTTATTATAATATTTGTCACCTCTGGTGATAACTTTGTAATTGTACTCATGTGAGCTATGTTCGCCGATCTTGTGTCTTGATGAAAGAGACCGAAAAGTTGCCTTATGCTTCCCCAGTTGAAGCTTTACTTTTAAGCAGGAGGAACAACTTGGGGCAGCTGATGTGTGTCCCAGAGGCTGTTGGCAGCCTCTAATCCGAGATAATTCGTTCTGAGGTGAGGCTGGTGGCCGCTTCGTTGGAGATGATCCGCTTCGGGAAAGCGGACGTCACACCTGTGAGATCACTGACATCACTGCCGATTCCCATTATAGGTGATCTATCTTGTTGGCGGCGATAAGTTCATTGCCAATTTTTATCAAAGGTGATCCAGCTTCCTGGTGGCAAAATCTGCCATTATGTAGAAAATTATGGCCCTGTCCTCGTGGCACAACTGGTTACGGCCCTGTGCAGGAGGAAGGCCTTTCGTGTCCAGTTGGTCTGGTTTGGAAGCAGATAAAACCACTTGTTTGCCTTTTGCGCAAATGATCTTGCTGAGCAGCCGAATCTGTTGTATGAAATACAACTTTGATGTAGTATCAATGTACCTTTCCTCTTAAATCAATGAAAGTTTATTTCTGCTCATCTGATTTTTGCCTGCCTTCATTGAGAATTTGGCCATAGCGGGGCTAAAACTTTGTGCGGAATTAAGGACAAGGTCCTTTTTGAATGAGCTTCGCACGATGCTGGCATATCGGCGAACTGTGCCTTTAGTGGACTAAGGCAATCTTTTTGGCGAAGTTCTTGATGAACTTGTGCGAAGTCCGCACTTTGACTCATTGGCGAGGTTAAGCCTTAGTGGCTGAAGCAGCGCTTCTCGGGAAGACGCTTTAGGCGGCGTTTCAAATTAATTTGAAACGACAGCCTGTACTCTTTTCGAGGCGTCGTTTCAGGCGCTGATTGGCCTATAAAAGCCCGATTGGGCTGAAAAAGAACAGATCTTTTTTTTTCAGAGATTTTGAAGACCTTTGATTCTTCTTCTTCCTCTTTCCTCTCCATTCAAAAAGTTTGAAAGCTTCCGCATCCTTTCAATGGCGCCCAAAAGACGAGCGGGAAAAGAATTGGGAACTTCTGCAACGGAGGGTCCTTCTCCTCCTCCGGTCATCGAACGACCAATTGCTGGTAAGGGACTTCCCTTTTGATTAAAGCCGATATTGGCTATCTTTGGATGAATCCAGAACGATCGAGCATGATCTGTTATTGTTAGGGAATCTATTCCCTGAATTTCCCTTATTTTCTTGGACGGGGATCTAAGAACTGAACAGTTCTTCTTTAAGCTTCCGTGCGAAGCTATCACTTGGGCTGTTTTCGTCCTGTTGAACAACAGGATACGGATTTGTCCCTTCAATCGTGGTCGTAAAGGATTAATGACCATAATGCCTTTTGATGACGTCAGCCCTTAGGGCTATACCACTTTCTGCTTAAGCGAAGTTAATACTTGGGCATTTTCTGCGAAATGCGGACTTGACTGTGAGGCTAAGCTTTGTCGAAGCTATCGCCTCGCTAGCTTCACTCAAAGAACGAGGCTATGCCTTGGTGAAAATTATGTCTTTGTGTTGGCTTGGCTGGTGAACTAATCATAATTCCTTTTTGCTTCTGCAGTGCACTATACTCCTGGTCCTCTGAACAGCTTATTCGGGATGACCAGGGGATTGGACGGCAATATCAGCCTGCAATGTCAAGGGCAAGCTTCTTTGTTTAGTGAGGGGAGCTCTCTCGTCCGAGACACGCTTATTTATGGTGGTGATCAATACACCACGAGGAGTATTTTGACTACGGCTCCCTTGAAGATATTGACCGTCAAACTTATAGGAAGCCCGACTTCATGTTCGGGGATGCCGCACCAGATCCTGATCGCCAGCTGTTGGCCGAGGAGGGGCAATGGATTTTCCAATGGAGCCTGTAGAGACTGGTGTGGCTGCCAAGATGTTTGAGGCGACATCATCCTTTGGTATTGTTCCGACCTTTTGGCTTTACTATTTATTGTGTCTTGCCTGAACACAATTTTGTTGCAGGTGTTCCGCCTCAGGGTGCGTCAACTTCAAGGAAACCAGACGATCTTCCCGAGGGGTCCAGGGGTGATATGAGTGCTTCGACCACGGCGGATGCTGCTGTGTTGTATGCGCTATATGGCGATCTGCCCTCTTATCGGCCCCAGCCAGCCGAAGGACCAGGGGCTGAAGAAACGGCAGTTCCGGAGGTGTCCTTACTCCCAACTATATCAACGAGTGAGGTGCCGACAATTTGCCAAGCGCGGAGCTGAGGGTGATTACCAGCCCTACCTCCCCAACCCTAGTGGTTGAACCTGCTGTTCAGGAGACGGTCGCTAGTCCTACCTCCGCGGTGGCTATTGTACTGATTTCCATGAAGACTCCGCTGAGATCACCAACGGCCTGTCTTACTGCTGTTAGTGGTCCTGTTGCTCCTTCCTTGGTGGTATCAACCGGGCTGGTGGACTTTTCTGAAGTTGCCCGTCTACCAGAGGTGGCCGAAGTTGAAAACGATTTTATAGGCGACATAGTCGATAGTTTTTACAAAGGCTTGGGGCGATGCATCGACCTGGTCTTGAAAGGTTCGACTATGCCATTCTCGACTTTGAAGGTGGTCCTCTTCCGCAATATTGAAAGTATTCGGGACCTTGAAGGGTATCACCAGGCCACTGCCTTGGAACTCCTGGTCGATCAATTTGAGAGGGACGTAGAGGAATGGCGCCGACTTAGCCTCTCAGACCTGGAGCCTTTGGTTAGTGAGCGGTTTGCGCGCCTTGTCGCTCAAAAGCATGAGGCCCGTCTTACTGCTCAAGAAGCCGCTGAGGCTATTTCCTCTGATTTGAAATCTTTGGAAACAAGGCAAGCAGAAGTTGGAAATGCTATCGATGCCTCCACCAGTGCTCTTCTTGATGCTGAAGATATGATTGCGAAGGCCAAGGAGATGATTAGGAAGGGGAACCTTCTCTTGTTCAAGGCTGAACCGGTGCATCTTGAGGAAGCCGCGCGGCTTGAGCAGCTCAAGGCTCAAAGTGACGAACTCTCGCAGCAGGGATTGTCGCAGAGGGCAACTTTGGCGGAGGTCGAAGCTCGTTTGGCCCAGGCAATGGATTTCGATGAGGCTGAGCTGAAGTCACAGGCGCTTGCCCAGGCTGCTGATGACAGGAGGACGAGGCTGGCTTCCCTTGGAGAGCGGATCAGATCTTACAATGTACGACTGTAGGTCGTTGTACATGTGCCTTCATGTATCCCATCCTTTTGGAATCAATGAAAATAATCATTTTTTTTTGTATTGACTCCCTGTCAAATCTCCAAATTGCTCCGCTTTCTGAATTGTCGGTTCCAAATTGTATTGGTGTCATTTGAGAGAATAGTCCTTTGCTGGATTGAATGCTGAAACTTGGCAGTCTGTCAGTTCAGAGGTCGCGATGACATAACTGGTTGAGGAGCCACCGAGCTTCAAAGTTGGTGATACTTGTCTTTTGTAAATGTCAACAAGTATCGAGACCTGTCTTTTGTAAATGTCAACAAGGCTCAAGGTTGAGACTTAGCTGTCTGCTGGTTCAGAGGTCGCAATGACATAACCGATTGAGACGCCACCAAGCTTAAGGTTGGTGATACTTATCTTTTGTAAATGTCAATAAGCATCGAGACCTGTCTTTTATAAATGTCAACAGGGCTCAGGGTTGAGACTTAGCTGTCTGCTGGTTCAGAGGTCGCAATGACATAACCGAATGAGACGCCACCAAGCTCAAGGTTGGTGATACTTGTCTTTTGTAAATGTCAACAAGTATCGAGATCTGTCTTTTGTAAATGTCAACAGGGCTCGGGGTTGAGACTTAGCTGTCTGCTGGTTCAGAGGTCGCAATGACATAACCGAATGAGACGCCACCAAGCTCAAGGTTGTGTGATACTTGTCTTTTGTAAATGTCAACAAGTATCGAGACCTGTCTTTTGTAAATGTCAACAGGGCTCGGGGTTGAGACTTGTCTTTTGTAAATGTCAACAAGCTCAAAATTGAGACTTGGCTGTCTGCTGGTTCAGAGGTCGCAATGACATAACCGAATGAGACGCCACCAAGCTCAAACTTGGTGATACTTGTCTTTTGTAAATGTCAACAAGTATCGAGACCTGTCTTTTGTAAATGTCAACAGGGCTCGGGGTTGAGACTTAGCTGTCTGCTGGTTCAGAGGTCGCAATGACATAACCGAATGAGACGCCACCAAGCTCAAGGTTGGTGATACTTGTCTTTTGTAAATGTCAACAAGTATCGAGACCTGTTTTTTGTAAATGTTAACAGGGCTCGGGGTTGAGACTTGTCTTTTGTAAATGTCAACAAGCTCAAAATTGAGACTTGGCTGTCTGCTGGTTCAGAGGTCGCAATGACATAACCGAATGAGATGCCACCAAGCTCAAAATTGGTGATACTTATCTTTTGTAAATGTCAATAAGTATCGAGTTTGTAGTGGAATTTGGGAGAAAGTCTCGTTTTCACAGGGAGAAACGAGGAAATCACTGTCATAGGTTTAGTGTTAACGTAACAGCGAAATGTATATGTGATCTTACCATTCTATGGATGAGAATTGGTAAGTGATTTGGAGAGCTCGTTTTCACAGGGAGAAACGAGGGAATTGCTGTCATAGGTTTAATGTTAACGTAACAGCGAAATGTGTATGTGGCCTTACCATTCTATGGACGAGAATTGGTAAGTGATTTTGGAGAGGAATCAAATGGGAACTGGTCCCTTAGGATTTTTAGCAAATCCCCAGCTGTCAACGGGTTTGATATGCCTTTACCAACTACCGTTTGAATTGGGCTAGCCATGCTATTCCCTCAGCATGATGAGTTGCCGAGGACTTATGTTGGCCTTACAGGCCAACATTTTCCTCTATCCTTAATCGTTAAGGATGTTGGGTCGTCTGGTTAACGTATGTGTAACCCTGACTCTCCTTTAGGACAACCAGTATACGGCCAGGTTCCTACTGGTTTATGGTGTTGTGTGATCTCGCTTGGAGGAAGAGAAAGGCTCTCTTTGTGTGTACTTTGGATACAAAGATCTTGATCAGAGGTGTAGTGTTAACTTGATCATGAGAAGGATCCTTGATAAGGATAATACTTCTTTAAGAACTTGCCATTGATCGGCATCATGAGTAAGTCGCCATCTGAGGTCATAAGGCGGTATGCTCCGTTTGAATAGACTGTTTGTAACGCCCCGATCCCGAGGAACGGAGACATTACTGTGACGTATATACGCAGGCCATAAGTACCCTTACGTATGTACGCTAAGCATCAGTACAGGCAAGAATCACAGTACCACAATACGTAGTATTTATACACATGCAAACTTAAGGAGTACAATTTACAAAGTTCTCACAGAGTGTGATATACTATTACATGTATCGTATATCACAGCCAGGTACAAAAGTAAAATTTACAATATGAATACAAGATGCTCACGAGCTGAAGGAAAGTCCCGCAAGCTGGAAGGAAGAGTCAGGTACAAAGGAACCAAGATTAGTCAGCCTGCTCTGAGAAGAAAACTTGATCTTCGGTGGAGGGCTCCACTTCAATCCAAGCTTCAGAACCTGAACATACAAATTCAAGGGAGTCAGAACCTCCCAACAACTGTTCAGGTTACAGCCAAGTGGCATAAGAGATAAGTGTATGAGAAAGCATGTAAAGGAGGTACAACGTAATAGAAAAACCCGAATATATCGACAAACTCGGTAAAGCACACAATGGATCCATAGTTGGCATCTTTTAATATTATTATTACTCGTCTTACCTGTAAGATCACCTAGAGGGGGGGTGAATAGGTGATGGCTAATCTAATGGTCACTTATGAACAAATAATGCAGAATTAAAACAAAGTTGACCAAAATAAACTTCTTTTAATTGAACACTTATGTATAACACAAGAGTGTTGCCGAATTCCCCTTGCGAGGCTCTGGACAAACTCCTCTAGATTCCCCTTGAATGGGTTGAGGTGCCGCGTTGGCTCTCTTGGTTGAATACTAGTGTTATGAAGCAATCCCACGCAAGTATATAACAATTAAGCACAAGGGAATATCAAGCATGTAATAGTAAAGACAATGTAAGTAATGCAAGATATAACAAGAGACAAAGAGAGAGAGAGAGAGAATGGCAATCGCAAAACACAAGGGTATGTTTCGAGGTTCGAGCACACTTGCTCTACATCCCCGCCTTCGACACACGAAGGATTTCCACTATGCACGATCCAACCGGATCTGTCCTTGGTGCCGCAACACCTACAAGCCCTCGGACTCCCAAAGTCCCTTACACACCACAAGCCCACCGGCTCGTCGAGGCCGCACCTCAAGCTACAAGAGTTCGCACCCGAACCCTAAACAACCACGAGCACTCTTGCCCGTCTCCTCAAAGTACAAGATGAAATCTTGGTGATCTAAAGACTTGATCACCTACAAAAACTCTCACTACAACACCTATAGGATGAATAGCTCAATGGATGCTCAAGTGTTTGTGTGAGAAAGCAAGGAAAGAATCTTTGGTGAAAATCTCAAGAAATCACTTTTACACTCTTATAAATCTTCCTTTTGATTGGAAGTATTAGCTCACTATTTTTGTGGAGAAAAACCTCTGAATTGAATATGAGAAAACAGGCTCTAAGGTCTCCAAAAATCTTGGCTCAAAACAATGACAAAACCCCCTTTTATAGAGGTCAGAAAAATCTGACCGTTGGGCTCTGTCAGAGCTTCCGGTCGACCTGTCCGGTCGACCGGCAACGGTCAAAATCCGACCGTTGCAGCCTCCGGTCGACCGACCCGGTCGACCGAGCAACTGGAGGAGAGAGTAAACTCTCTGTCGGTCGACCGGCCCGGTCGACCGAGATTTCCCGAGAGCAAAGCTCTCTGAAGCGGTCGACCGGCACGGTCGACCGTTCTCCAGTGCACACAGGCGTGCACGTCTGTGCACGTCCGGTCGACCGACCCGGTCGACCGACTTCAGACTCGGTCGACCGGACCGGTCGACCGCTGAAGCCTGAAACAGTTTTCAGTTCTGCACAGATACGGGATTTGAAAATAGGTCTTTTCACTCAATAAAAATCCCATAAATTCACAGTAAATCTAAAAAATAGTTTTAATCACAATAAAAACTGTTTTTCTAAAAACATGTATTCTAAAACTTGTTTTTCCATAACTTCACAAAATACAAAAACAAGATTTTTGAACTTATTAAGGCATAGTGTGTATGGATATGATCCACTACACAATCAAGATGAAATATCTAGTTTTTGACATAAAGCACTAAACTTGGTTTTGGTTAAAGATGTGTATATAGAAATACCAAAAACCAAAGTAGATATTTTGTCACAAAGAAAAAATCCTTTTCCAAAATAAAAATCTTTTCTAAGACATAGAAATCTTTTATGAAAGCAATCCTATCAAGAGTTCTATCAAGAGTGTGTGTGTGTGATATAACTTGAGCAATCCACCAACTATTCTATCCTTTACATTTTATCTAAAACAAATAAAAATCTTATACCTAGAAACAAGTCTTCATCCTCTTGAAGTCTTCCCTTGAAGTCTTCTCATCTTCTTGACTTGGTCCAAGCTTGATCCAAAAGCTCTTTGGATCACACCGTGCTAGTTCCAAATCTTGACATTTTATCCTTTGTTGAGCTTTGCACCTACTAAGATCTTGATAAAGAATCTGTCACTAATTAAACAAGATCATTAGCAAATATAACTACATGAGTTGATCATCATCAAAACTAGAGTGATAGGCCTTTGGGCCAACAATCTCCCCCTTTTGATGATGACAAAACTCATGAAGTTATATATGCATGGATTAAAGTAAAGCTTCAAAGAAGCTCCCCCTTAACTCATGCATATCAAATAAATGATGAAGATATGACAATGAAGCACATGACATGTATGCAAATGAATGGAGATAACACAAAAACAAATCTTTTTCTCCTATTATTTGCAAACGCAAATGAATGGAGATAACACAAAAATAAATCTTTTTCTCCTATTATTTGCAAACCAAAATATATATGCATAAATACAAATCTTATACAACCTTAAGTAAGGAAGACAAATACTTCTCCTCTTAAGTAAGGAAATCATGCATATATCACAAATACTTCTCCCCCTTTTTATCAATCATCAATAAAGGGTTCAAAGTAAAAGCAAATCAAATAAAATTTTCTCCCCTTTTTGTCAAAAGCAAAGAAATCAAGAAGGGGTATACAAATCAACAATAAAGATTTATATGCGATATACATTCATGAAGAGGAAGACGTTAAGTTAGCTTCCCTACAATGTGTATTGCATGAAAGAGGGATGTGAAGCCCTAATTCACACAACACAACTATGTAATGCATAGAAGGAGATGTGAAGCTCCCCCTACACACGTATATCATATAAAGAAGAGATGTTAAGCTCCTCAATTTATAATATACTCAACATGAATCTATATGTAAGAGAGATGTTAAGCTCTCCTTGCATATAGGAAATACAAAACAAAATATTTTTAATTAATTTTTTTTATCAAAACAAAATTTTGAACTTTTCTCAATAAAACAAATTTTGAACCAATCATAATTTGTAATTTTGATACCAATAGAAAATAGCACTTGAAGATGTGTGATATCAAGTTATCATTGTAAAATCTTTTATGTTTCAAACATATTGACATCAATTGTAAACATATAACAAATTTGAAGTTGAAGCATATTGATACCAAATGAAAGATCTAAAATAAAATCTTTTTATTTTTCATAAGCTTATGCATAGTTAATATAAGATGTGAACTTAGCATAAACTTTTGTGCTTTAAGAATGTAAATCAATTGTAAAGCAAGCACAAGAAAATCATATATATGTATGTGAATAGATAAGACCAATTTGAAAATTAGGGCATACATATATAGGAACCAAAATGTGAGTAATATACCAATTATAAAATTAACATTGTAAATCATGTATACACTCATAACCAAAAATTGGTAGGTTTAAAAGATAGGTATGTTTAAGCACTACCAAATTTGAAGAATAAATAACTAGTTATAAATAATTTTTGAAAAACTAGTTAAAGATCCTTAAAACATGAAATCATATGTTATTCATGAATTATACTAAATACATACAAGTTTAAGCACTCATAGTCCATAAAGCTCAAAAATTATCTTTTATCATAAAAGATGAGTGTTCAAAGGTTATGTAAATGGTATTTTCATGAAAATAGAAATTCAAGCTCAAAAAGATCATAAATCACATTTTGTTGTACAAATCAAAAACATGAAAAATCATTTTTTTTTATTATTATTTATTTAAAATACTAATCTTCATGGTATATGTATGATTTATCCAATTCTAACAATTATGCATACATATCCCAAATATGAAAAGAGTCCAATATATATTGCATGAAGGCAAATGACTCAAGGGGTATACATGTATGTTTATTAGATTTGAATTAAACACACATATACATGAAGTAAGATCAAAGATAGGCATAACAAGTATAAATGACCGAATCATCAAAACTAGCCTATACACATGCATATAGTGGATACAAATGAGCATGAAGTTCAAATATATATGAGTCAATTGTAGTTCACTATTCATTATGTATAAATGCAAGTTTTGATACATTCTACATTTAAGCATGTAAATGCCACATGAAGCACCCCAAAAAAAATATGAACATGCTATATGGTACATGAAATTAAAAAGCATGTACATAAATGAAATAGAAGTTTAGAAATTGTTACCAACTTCAAAGCTCCTAGCATGGTGGTTGACCCACCAAAATTCCTTGATAGCGGTGCTCCAAGTATGTGTCATTTTAGTTCAATTGCACCCACCATCAAGGCACCAAATCTCTCACGTTTTGAGAGATCCCTCACCTACATCAAATACACAAGGTGGGGATTTTGGTACCCATATTTTCTTGGGTCCTATGGGGTTAGTCTTGTAAGGAACCCAAGCATTTTTATTTTTATCAAAAATAAGAACATTTAACCTTTCATAACAAAATTTTGCTAAATGGCCTTTGCGGCCACAATGTGTACATATGTACACCTTAGCATACTTATGAGTGGAAGTGTGAGCATGATGTGCATCATAAGCATGTGCATGATGTGAATGTGCATGAGTATGAGGAACTTGTTTCTTTTGAAACAAGGATTCCAATCTAGTATGATTGAATGCACATGAGCTCAAATTAGAGCTCAAATTATCAATTTTATTTTTCAAATTTTTAATCTCATTTTGATCAATGTGTGCATGAGAAGCATGATGAGATATAGAATCACTTTTCTTTTTCTTTTGTGAAACAAAATCTTTTTCTTTTTCACAAATTTTTCTTTTCAAAGATTTATTTCTTGAAAAACATCTTCCTTTTGTTTTTCCACCAAATCAATCTTATTTTTCAAAATCATATTTCCTTCACATAAAACATTCAATTTAGACATTAAGGAAATATTCTCATTTTTCAAATCCTCATTTCTTTTTCTAAACATGCAAGTTTATTTCTAAAAGAATCATTTTCTACATGCATGTAATCAAATTTTTTTTCCAACTTTCATTATCTTTTTCTAAGCATGCAATGTTATTCTAAATGAGTCATGTTCTTTATGCATGCAAGCAATGTCCTTTTTCAAATTTTTATTTTCCTTTTTGATCATGTCATATTTCTCAAGACTTGTTTGGCAAAATGAAGTGAGCTCATCATATGACATGTCCTCATCATCGGATTCGGAGTTTACCTCAAGGGGGTTATCCCCTGGACCATATAGCATACGTTGGAGATGTCGCTTCCAACGTCCGAATCACTCCCCGCATAATATAAATCTTTTTCGCCGAGGGAGGTGATGATGTTCCATACTACAAAAGCCGATTCAATGTTAGAAACCCTAGATAAATAGTCATCATTTAGGGTACATTTAAGAGCATGAAGGGCTTTAGCATTAGCCTCAATATACTTGCTATTTGAACACAATCATTATTAGTAGTAGTAGCAAGATAAGCATGAATTCCTAAGGCCTTGAGGTACAATGACATCTTAACCTTCCAAATTTGGATGTTAAGAATATCAAAGGTGGGTGGTGACATGAAGTCCATGGTGTGTGTACAAAAATCTTGTGATTAGCCTAAAGGAGGATCTTTAACTCTTAGGTTGTTAGACCCAATATCAAGAGCACTAGCTCTGATACCAATTGTAAGATCACCTAGAGGGGGGGTGAATAGGTGATGGCTAATCTAATGGTCACTTATGAACAAATAATGCGGAATTAAAACAAAGTTGACCAAAATAAACTTCTTTTAATTGAACACTTATGTATAACACAAGAGTGTTGCCGAATTCCCCTTGCGAGGCTCTGGACAAACTCCTCTAGATTCCCCTTGAATGGGTTGAGGTGCCGCGTTGGCTCTCTTGGTTGAATACTAGTGTTATCAAGCAATCCCACGCAAGTATATAACAATTAAGCACAAGGGAATATCAAGCATGTAATAGTAAAGACAATGTAAGTAATGCAAGATATAACAAGAGACAAAGAGAGAGAGAGAGAATGGCAATCGCAAACACAAGGGTATGTTTCGAGGTTCGAGCACACTTGCTCTACATCCCCGCCTTCGACACACGAAGGATTTCCACTATGCACGATCCAACCGGATCTGTCCTTGGTGCCGCAACACCTACAAGCCCTCGGACTCCCAAAGTCCCTTACACACCACAAGCCCACCGGCTCGTCGAGGCCGCACCTCAAGCTACAAGAGTTCGCACCCGAACCCTAAACAACCACGAGCACTCTTGCCCGTCTCCTCAAAGTACAAGATGAAATCTTGGTGATCTAAAGACTTGATCACCTACAAAAACTCTCACTACAACACCTATAGGATGAATAGCTCAATGGATGCTCAAGTGTTTGTGTGAGAAAGCAAGGAAAGAATCTTTGGTGAAAATCTCAAGAAATCACTTTACACTCTTATAAAAATCTTCCCTTTTGATTGGAAGTATTAGCTCACTATTTTTGTGGAGAAAAACCTCTGAATTGAATATGAGAAAACAGGCTCTAAGGTCTCCAAAAATCTTGGCTCAAAACAATGACAAAACCCCCTTTTATAGAGGTCAGAAAAATCTGACCGTTGGGCTCTGTCAGAGCTTCCGGTCGACCGGTCCGGTCGACCGGCAACGGTCAAAATCCGACCGTTGCAGCCTCCAGTCGACCGACCCCGTCGACCGAGCAACTGGAGGAGAGAGTAAACTCTCTGTCGGTCGACCGGCCCGGTCGACCGAGATTTCCCGAGAGCAAAGCTCTCTGAAGCGGTCGACCGGCACGGTCGACCGTTCTCCAGTGCACACAGGCGTGCACGTCTGTGCACGTCCGGTCGACCGACCCGGTCAACCGACTTCAGACTCGGTCGACCGGACCGGTCGACCGCTGAAGCCTGAAACAGTTTTCAGTTCTGCACAGATACGGGATTGAAAATAGGTCTTTTCACTCAATAAAAATCCCATAAATTCACAGTAAATCTAAAAAATAGTTTTAATCACAATAAAAACTGTTTTTCTAAAAACATGTATTTCTAAAACTTGTTTTTCCATAACTTCACAAAATACAAAAATAAGATATTTTGAACTTATTAAGGCATAGTGTGTATGGATATGATCCACTACACAATCAAGATGAAATATCTAGTTTTTGACATAAAGCACTAAACTTGGTTTTGGTTAAAGATGTGTATAATAGAAATACCAAAAACCAAAGTAGATATTTTGTCACAAAGAAAAAATCCTTTTCCAAAATAAAAATTCTTTTCTAAGACATAGAAATCTTTTATGAAAGCAATCCTATCAAGAGTTCTATCAAGAGTGTGTGTGTGATATAACTTGAGCAATCCACCAACTATTCTATCCTTTACATTTTATCTAAAACAAATAAAAATCTTATACCTAGACACAAGTCTTCATCCTCTTGAAGTCTTCCTTGAAGTCTTCTCATCTTCTTGACTTGGTCCAAGCTTGATCCAAAAGCTCTTTGGATCACACCGTGCTAGTTCCAAATCTTGACATTTTATCCTTTGTTGAGCTTTGCACCTACTAAGATCTTGATAAAGAATCTGTCACTAATTAAACAAGATCATTAGCAAATATAACTACATGAGTTGATCATCATCAAAACTAGAGTGATAGGCCTTTGGGCCAACATT